>JACXGJ010012104.1:0-17500 GCA_016801105.1 Esox niger | reverse complement strand
GAGCAGCTAACCAATGAGATGCAAATTCTGATCATACAATGATTTACTGGATGTAGAAAAGGTATGACTGTTACGGGGTGCTGACAGGAGAGGCTCCTAATTTGATCATATTGAATCCTCTTCTAAAGCAAGGCCTGTTATGAACTAATCATTTCATCAAATTAGAGCCTTGAGGCAGATTTTGAGCATCATTTTTGAGCTGGTGATGGCTCCATGCAGACCCCTGTTGTAGACATTTGTCTGTATGAGACCATGCAGGGGGAGAGAGAATTGACACTAGAATTACATTAGGTGACAGGATATGAAGACAGCAGAGGTCAAAGTGCATGGCAGAGACGGGTGGGGTTCTGATATCAAGTAGATAAACCATGTCATCATCTTATCTCAATATTCCACACCAGTATGCCTACCGCCCGAGACACAACTCCTCACACCATCCCTTCACACACCACCCCCACCCCCAACCCCACCCCCAACCCCAACCCCACCCCACACGCGTCCCGGTGACACCCAGAGAAAGGTCTTCAGGCAGCTTGTCTATCTCTGGCACTCCCTGGTAGGCAGCCAGCAGACTGGAAGATAAAGTGACAGATCATCTCTCCACCACTTTCTCACAGCCAGAGATGGAGGGATGGAGAAGAGGGAGAGGTCACCAGTTTGGGCTTTGCTAATGGACTTCTGGTCCACAGGACACGCACACACTCCTGTGGAAGAGCAAGCAGCTCCCAGGAGGACCAAGCTCTGTTCTGTTCGGTGCTGTTCTCACCTCACTCAACTAGCTACTATGAAACACGACAGCAACCAGCCATCCTCCTTTCATCACCATCCTCAACTTTACTCTGGAACCAAGAACTCAGAATCTTTTGCTCTTTGTCCTTCATCCCTCTTTGTGTCTGTCTTTCTTTGTCTGTCTCGCTTTCTAGATCTCTTACTTTTTCTGTCTTTCAGTCTTTCGGTAAATTTTTGTCTCTCTGTCTCGTAGTTGGCTTTTAGATGTTTGCTGTGTAGTAATGATGCTTAATGCTTCCACTAAACCTGTTTGAAAATATTGTCTCTTGTTGTCTGTGCTCCCCCACCTCTCTCTTGCTTTAATGCCTCTGTCTCTTCTTCTTCATCCCTCATCCTGCATATTTCTCTCAGTCTTCCTCCGTCAATTTCTTTATCTTTATTATGACGATGTTATTCTAAAGGGTTTCCAAACCTAGTTTGTTGGGGACCCTGTTTTTGTTCCAAGGTCAAATGGTCATGTGTAGTATATATGTCCTTCTGTGTACTCTGTGTTAAGAGTGAGGGAGAAACATGAATTGAGAATAAATTAGGGTTTGATTAGGGACATAATTTAACTGAATCATTATGAAATATTATTAAAAAATTACAATACGTGTGTTAAGTACAGTTCCATGGTCATGATCTCATCGGGCATTTCTCCACATTGCCCTCGAGATGGTGCTGTTTACCATAACACACACGGCCAATATCTCGTCATGTCCAAATGCTGGAACTGCTACAAGACCGCATCCAGCACAGACTGCCTCCCTCTATCTCTCTCTCTCTCTCTCTCTTTCTCTCCCTTTCTCTCCGTTTCTCTTTCAGGTTCAGATTAGAGAAACTCGGAAGGATGCAAAATACGAGCTGGAAAGAGCTAAGTGCAATCAAATTCAGGAATGACAAGTCGTAAATCAATATTTGTAACACCTTCAGACCGTCGCCTTCTCCTTGAATAGCCTATTTATTTCTCACATAGAAAGTAGAATAGATGCGGGATTTGTTTCTGTTAGAAGAGACATCAGGGAAATTGGAATTGTTAAATGTAATACGGTATCAGGGATGTATTGATTAATTCCGTGCTAGCCTAATATCCCGACAGGGTTTTCTAAGGCACTAGGCTAATATACCCCAGGTGCACCGAGCATTTACGCATCAGCCATTATCATTGTGATAATTTCTCACTGACAAATGCCCTGACCCAATTCCCTAGAGGCCCAGTATTTCTAATGACTTAATAACCGCCTACAATAATAACGTCAATGGATCAGTGATCTGTCCAAAATTCACTTTATAATGCCCATAGGGCGCTATTTCATGAAGTGGATTTTAACTCCTGTGGCCATCTATTCCACTAGTGAGTCGGTGTGCAGTAACTGACAAATATATCTACAGGCTTTCTCTCCTCGGGTTCTTGTTGTACTATTATTTCCCCAAATAGAAGAAACATCGCTATAAGCCCCAAATTCAGCCGATATCAACCGGAAAGTCTTGACATATTAATATAGGGTGGCGCAGAGATTGCCTCGGTATCAGTCGACTCGAGCCCGGGGCATCTCCGCAGCCTGCAGCATCTCACCAAGCGTTTCATCAGACTCCGGTAGGTGCGCGGTATATTTAACGGACATCTGTCTCGACGAATCAGATTTATGCTCGAACCATCAACGATATTGTAATAGAGAGGGTAACCAATGACCGAGGTCGGGGCGTCGACGTGGTTTACCTCACTCCCCTATGGGCTTATTCGGAGTTAGTGCCAGATATTCAGTTCTAGGAGGAGAGTGCGAGTGTAAACAGTGCACGCCACTTCACACACATGGGATTGAATGGACTTGACAGCGGCTATGACGGATCCATTAAAATACATTTCGAGACAGTGAATATATTTTTTTATTCGTCTTTTCCGCGTTTATTTTAATTTTTTTACTACAATCGGAGGCGCAATATTAAATGGACAACCTCAGTAAACTTGACACATGGTGGGACCAGCAAACACTATCTGCGTGCGTTATAAGCTAAACAGGTAGCAAGCGAACCTGACTAAAGCTCCCAAAAAGCTACCTCCGGCAAATTACGACTTATAGGAGATACTGGTAATGCGGAATGACTTCATGGGACTCGTGGGTTCTTCGGAACCGCTGCGCGCCAATGATCAGCTGATTTTTTTTAAGAGAATCATCAACGACAACCGCAGTCCACAATATATCGCAGATTGAAAGCGGCATCAACGCTTCGTGTAAAGTTAAAAGGCTAGAACGAACTGTTACACGCTTATAAATGTAATAATTTTAGTCTTGCTCCCCAGCTCGCGCAGTTGTTTTCTTCACAACTCAACTGCAATTCGCCAATGGAAAGAAATATCATTGCGCTTCACAGAAGACTTACAGAAATCTAAAGACTTGTATTGAATCGGATATCTTAACACCGGAGTAAAACCAGCATGTCCCTGCTCTGAATAGGATTTGTATCGAAAGAGGTCTCTACCAAGCACAAACGCAATTTTGGTCATCAGAAGGACACGCATTCCAATTCTCGTATGTGCTGAAGGAGATTTTCTTTTGGATAACGGTAAGGACAATCAAAAATCCTATTATTTTATACATGTGAATTCCAGTTACATCGGTTAAATAGCGGTTAAATGCGTCCTTTGAAATTCAAATACATTGACCTATTCTATCCAATTTATTCTACATCGTGTTAATCACAATAATTTAAGCGTAATGGATCTCTGACGCTGCTCTCAGAAGTTGGAACGGTGAAGTGCGGCGTATAAGGAGTCGTTACGGGCATAATGTGTAATGTCTGGGAGACGGGGGCTAAGTCACAGACTTGAATGGCTGCTTGAATGGTTGCTGCAGTATTATCTTATCCTAAGGGCTTCTAGATGTAACGGAATTAATTGTCATGGAGCCAAAGAAGAGAGGAGATGGGTAACGGATTAGAAAAATTACATTCATTGAAGTCAGGTTATTGTTAATTAATTAATCAAGGACACTGCCATGCGTGTGAGAATAGATATCTGATTGTTTTCTTTTGAAGAACATCAAAATGTGATATTCTCACAGTTAGGTGAATCTTAAAAAACACAAATTATTTTGGAGTGACATGATAGTAGATAATTAGATTTCATACGTGTATCTTGATGCGTACTGTAATCATTCTAATTCTGTTTTCCATTTGTAGGACTGTCCGTGGACTCTGCCCTTTCTCACATGGAAGGTTTCTCCAATCCCTCACTGTGACATTCAACTCTGAATGCGAAGGAGAGGAAAGAGAACAACTTGAATACCAGTTGGAAATTTGAAAACTACAACTATAATACAACCATTGTAGCCATGGATCTAAGGGACTTCTACCTATTGGCTGCCTTGATAGCCTGCTGTTGGATGGACCCGTCTATAGCTCAGGAGCTCATCTACCCCATCAGAGAGGAGTTGCAGGAAAATGTTCTGATTGGAAACATACCAAAGGACCTGAATATCTCCCATATGAATGCTGCGACAGGAACCAGCGCCAACCTGGTCTACAGACTGGTATCTAAAGCGGGCGACAACCCGCTGCTCAGAGTGTTAAGCAGCACAGGGGAGATATTCACCACCTCCAACCGCATCGACAGAGAGAAGCTGTGTCCCGGTCCCTCGTTCGAGGAGAGCGAGTGCTCCTTTGAGATCGAAGTGGTGATTTTACCCAACGACTATTTCAGACTGATCAAGATTAAAATTGTTGTTAAGGACACCAACGACAACGCTCCCATGTTCCCATCCCCCGTCATAAACATCTCCATCCCGGAGAACACACTGATCAACAGCCGCTTCGCCATCCCCTCCGCCACCGACCCAGACACCGGCCCCAATAGTGTCCACAAGTACGAACTGGTGAACGGGCAGAGTGCCTTTGGGCTGGACATCGTGGAGACACCCGAGGGAGAGAAGTGGCCGCAGCTCATTGTTCAGCAGAACCTGGACCGGGAACAGAAAGACACATACGTCATGAAGATCAAGGTGGAGGATGGGGGGGTGCCGCAGAAATCCAGCACCGCCATCCTCCAAGTCACGGTCACAGACGTCAACGACAACAAGCCGGTGTTCAAGGAAAGCCAGATGGAGGTCCACATCCCAGAGAACTCTCCCATAGGGACCTCAGTGGTCCAACTGCTGGCGACGGATGCGGACGTCGGGGCAAATGCGGAAATCAAATACATGTTTGGGACACAGGTGTCCCCGGCAACCAAGCGGCTCTTTGCTTTGAATGGCACCAGTGGCCTCATAACCGTTCAGAGGCCCCTGGACAGGGAAGAGACAGCCATACACAAGCTGTCGGTGTTGGCGAGTGATGGCAGCTCCAGCCCAGCCAGAGCCACCATAACCATAAATGTGACAGATGTCAACGACAATCCACCAAACATTGATCTGCGGTACATCATCAGTCCCATAAATGGCACCGTGTTTCTCTCTGAGAAGGATCCAATAAACACCAAGATTGCCCTTATAACCGTGTCAGACAAGGACATGGATGTGAACGGCAAGGTCATCTGTTTCATCGAGAAGGATGTCCCTTTCCACCTCAAAGCCGTTTACGACAACCAGTATCTACTAGAGACGTCAGCGTTGCTAGACTTCGAAGGGACCAAAGAGTACAACTTCAAAATCGTGGCCTCTGATTCTGGCAAACCAAGCTTGAATCAGACCGCTTTGGTTAGGGTGAGGCTGGAGGATGAAAACGATAACCCACCCATCTTTAGTCAGCCTGTCATTGAGCTGGCAGTCATGGAAAACAATATACGTGACCTGTTTCTCACAACCCTCAGCGCTACTGACGAAGACAGTGGGAAGAATGCAGAGATTGTGTATCAGCTGGGTCCTAATGCCTCCTTCTTTGACCTGGACCGTAAGACTGGTGTCCTCACCGCCTCCCGGGTGTTTGACCGCGAGGAGCAGGAACGTTTCGTCTTCACAGTAACCGCCAGGGACAATGGGACTCCTCCACTTCAGAGCCAGGCTGCTGTCATCGTAACGATTCTAGACGAGAATGATAACAATCCCAAGTTTACCCACAACCACTTCCAGTTCTTTGTGTCAGAGAATCTGCCAAAGTACAGCACTGTGGGGGTGATTACTGTCACAGACTCTGACGCGGGGGAAAATGCCGCCGTCACGCTGTCGATACTCAGTGACAATGAGAACTTCATCTTGGACCCGTACTCTGGGGTCATTAAGTCCAATGTGTCCTTCGACCGCGAGCAGCAGAGCTCCTACACCTTTGACGTCCGAGCTGTGGATAGCGGACGGCCGCCCTGTTCCTCAGCTGCTAAGGTGACCATCAACGTCATCGACGTGAATGACAACATCCCCATGGTCATCTATCCTCCGTCGAACACCTCCTTCAAGCTGGTCCCCCTCTCCTCCATCCCTGGATCGGTGGTGGCTGAGGTCTTTGCTGTGGACGGCGACACAGGGATGAACGCAGAGCTCAAGTACACCATAGTGAGTGGCAACAGTAAGGGGCTGTTCCGGATCGACCCTGTGACGGGAAACATCACGTTGGAGGAAAAGCCTGCTCTGTCCGACATGGGCCTGCATCGACTTGTGGTCAACATCAGTGACCTGGGCTATCCGAAGTCCCTTCACACCTTGGTGCTGGTGTTCCTATACGTGAACGACACGGTCGGCAATGCCACGTTCATCTACGAGCTCCTTCGCCGTACCCTGGAGACACCGCTGGACAGGAACATCGGGGAGAGCAGTGAAACCTACCAGAGCGGAGACTATCTGACCATCATGATCGCCATTGTTGCTGGGGCGATGGTGGTGATCGTGGTGATCTTCGTGACGGTGCTGGTTCGCTGCCGCCACGCCTCACGGTTCAAAGCCGCCCAGCGGAAGAAGCAGGGCGCAGAGTGGATGTCGCCCAACCAGGAGAACAAGCAGAACAAGAAGAAAAAGAGGAAGAAACGGAAGTCGCCCAAGAGCTCCCTCTTGAACTTTGTCACCATCGAGGAGAACAAAGCAGATGACACAGCCCACGAGCCAATCAACGGCACCATCAGCCTCCCGGCCGAGCTGGAGGAGCAGGGCATCGGCCGCTTTGACTGGAGCACGGCCCCCACAACCACCTTCAAACCCCCCAGCCCTGACCTGGCCCGACACTACAAGTCTGCCTCGCCACAGTCTGCCTTCCACCTGAAAGCGGACACTCCGGTCTCCGTGAAGAAGCACCACGTCATTCAGGAGCTCCCCTTGGACAACACCTTCGTAGGGGGCTGTGACACCCTCTCCAAAAGGTCCTCCACCAGCTCTGACCACTTCAGTGCCTCTGAGTGCAGTTCCCAGGGAGGATTCAAGACTAAGGCACCCATTCACCCCACCAGACAGGTAAAAGATCACTTTTACTGGTCTATAAGTACTGCGTATAACTGCCCCGTCCAACAGTGCTGAAGAGTCAGTCATTTTCACATTGTGGTTGGCTTGCAGTTAGGTTACACTTAATCAACCCTGATGAGATAATGGGGGAAATATGACCACTAGAAGTACTGGCATTAGTTGTCTTGTACTTTTAAAAACAAACTTGATGCTCTTCTTGAATTAATGTATGACGTGTGGTTAGCTACGGACTGAAAGCCCACGTGCCAATTATTCATCTCCTTTGGATCTCTTACCTACAGACTCCTGCTATCAATGTGTTCCAAGATATTTAAAGGATATTTCATTCCAACATGTACCGAGTGGCATCTGTCCAAAGCCCTGTCAGTTACAGCAAATGCATGACCTTTGATGTGTCACAGAGGTTGAATGAGGTAGATGGTGTCTGCTTCCCAAATCCAACCCGTTTCTCTTTGTAGTGCGCTACTTTAGACCAGGGCCCATAGGGATTCTGTCAGTCAGAGTGCACTGTACAGGGATTAGTGGGCCATTTGCGAAGCAGCGCTATATTGGAAAAATGTACAGGATCATTTATTTGGTACAAAGATACAAAAATGCCTTCAAACATTTGTGAAAGAAACATTTTTTTCTTACCTATCTACTCAGCTCACCATTTTGTGATAGTATTATAATATGGAAACACATCTATAGCACAAAACGAATCGAACTCCACTCTGCTCTCACTCCTCACTGGGGGGTTCTTCCTCAAAGAACCATTGGTATCATTTATCGCTATTTAAAAACAACTCCCCCCATGGTGGTCTACGTGAGTTGTATACATTCTCTTTTTCATGTGTCTAGTGATGACAATAATCAAGAAACAGCAGAATACCCTTGACTTTGTAATACTCAGGATATACTTGAAGTGACTGTAGTAATACTCCTAATCAAAAGTGTAATAATGAAAGTAATAATGAGTGTATCAGAATAGGAATCACACCCAATCATCTGAGCTTAAACGGATTATATTCTCTTCTGCGGTGAAGCTGCGTCCTATCCAACTCACACCGTGCGTGTGTCCATGACAGAACCTGATACACATCCAATTCAGAGAGGATTATCCAATAATGAGTACTGAGATTCCAACATAATCCACGATGTGTTTTATCAAAGCCTTATTAATTTTGTCTGCTAATAAACACAACATGCTCTTCCTAGTCTAGTAGAACACGAGAAGGCGAGTAACACACACGGAGGGAAAAGAAAAACCTAAAAAGTGTTTGGAAGGAGAAAGGGGAAGAGTGGAAACAGTACGCAGAGGGAAGCTGAGAGTCGTGGAACAGACTTAGAGGAAAGGAATGAAGGACAGTGGTGGGGGGTGGATGTGGGGGTGTTGGCCTGGGTTCATCACCTGAAGAGGGCACTGTTGCTCTGCTTGGTATTCGCTGGCAGTCAGCCAAACTGCAGCAGCACTGCTAATGCTTTGGGAGGTGGAGAAGAGGGACTGGGGGGTTGGGGGGCCGGGGGCTCCTCTCCTCTGTAAATACTCATGCCTAACGACGTGGTTAAATGCACAGGCACATTGATAGTGGCAGTCAAAGACGAATCTCTGATACAGTCTATTCCAAAGGGAGGGGGTTGGAGGAGGAGAGGAGCGATAAGGGGACAGTGTGACTCCAGTTGACGCGTCACATCCACGGATCAGTGCTTCAGAGGGTGTGTTTTCTGCTTTTCTGCAGCGTGAAAGAAGCACAGCAAACAAAAGATGCATTCAGGCCTGGTGAGGTGGTGTTTTCAGCAGTCTACATCTCCACGGTGCCAGGGAGGGGAGGAGGGGAGGGAGGGGAGGTGGGGGGAGGTGGGGGGAGGTGGCGGAGGTAGGGGAAGCATTTTGCCTGCAGGCAACATCAGTGAGATACAAGCGCTACGACAGCCCTGTGTATAAGCTCACAGTCATCAGCACTTCACTGATCCTGCTGTTCAATACTACATTCATGTTCATTAATATTTTTATGTGAAGTTCAATATAAGCTTCATGTTTTTATATGTCGTGATAAATGTTTTAAAATGATGATGCAGAGAAGTTGATGGGCCAGAGTCCTTGAGAAATGGTGAGATGAATGATCACCGCAGACTCCTGGTAACATGTCTGTTTACATGCTGAAATGTAGTCAATCAGTCAATCAAATGTATTTTATAAAGCCCTTTGTACATCAGAAGTTGTCAAAAAGTGCTTTTACAAAACACCAGGCCTTAAATCTCAAGCAGCAAACAACACTAGTGTTGAACTTCAGTGGCTAGGATAAACTCCTTGAGAGAGCAGAAATTTAGGAAGAAACCTAGAGAGGAATTAAGCTCAGAGGGGTGACCGGTCCTCTTCTGGCTCTGCCGGGTGAACATATTAAGAGGCCAAATTTGAATAATGAATAGATGTGGGCTACACCCAGAGTCTATTTAAACCTAGTCCAGATCAGAGGCATGACCAGATGGACAAGGACAGGGACAGACCGGGGGAGGGGGGGGTCAGCAGAGTAGCAGCTGTAATCATCAGGTATCTTCTTGATCTGTAACACAACCAGGAGGACTTTGGACAGGGACCGCAAGCCTGGTACTCCACAGGTTTCAATATATCAATATTGATGTATTAAATTCAAGACATCAATATTACTCCAGGTTAAATTCAATACAGCAATAATACTCTAGGTTAAAACATCAATATTACCCCAGGTTCAATTCAATACATCAATTTTACTCTAGATTAAATTCAATATATATATAATACTCTAGATTAAAGTCAATACATAAATAATACTCTAGGGTAAATTCAATATATATATATATTACTCTTGGTAAAATACAGTACATCAAGAATACTCTTGTTTAAATACACTACATCTATATAACTCTAGGTTAAATACACTACATGTATATAACTCCAGGTTAAATACACTACATCTATATTACTCTAGTTTAATTATACTACATCTATATAACTCCAGGTTAAATACACTACATCTATATTACTCTAGTTTAATTACACTACATCTATATAACTCCAGGTTAAATACACTACATCTATATAACTCCAGGTTAAATACACTACATCTATATTACTCCAGGTTAAATACACTACATCTATATTACTCCAGGTTAAATACACTACATCTAGAATCCTCTAGTTTAATTACACTACATCTATATTACTCCAGGTTAAATACACTACATCTAGAATCCTCTAGTTTAATTACACTACATCTATATTACTCCAGCTTAAATACACTACGTCTATATTACACTAGTTTAATTACACTACATATATATAACTCCAGGTTAAATACACTACATCAAAAAAAATTGAATTTGTAAAACAGCCATATTTAAAGCACATGCCTTATTTAAAAGGTAAATCCCATGCTTTATTTAAATGGTAAAACATGTGCCATATAAAAAGGTGAAATACATGCTTTCTTTAAATGGTAAAACATATGCCATATTTTAACGCAAACCATATTTAAAAGGTAAAACACAACATATTTTCAAGGTAAATCAAATGCCATATCTAAAAGGGATATCAAATGCCATATCTAAAAGGTAAAACACAACATATTTTAAAGGTATATCACGTGCTATATTTAAAACGTAAAACACATACCGTATTTTCAAGGTATATCACGTGCTATATTTGAAACGTAAAACACCTACCATATTTTCAAGGTTTATCACGTGCTATATTTCAAACGTAAAACACATACCATATTTTCAAGGTATATCACGTGCTATATTTAAAACATAAAACACATACCGTATTTTCAAGGTATATCACATGCTATATTTAAAAGGTAAAACACATATAAGGTAACACAATACTAACAATTACCCCCAATACTGGAGGTAAAGCACAGCAGTTTTTATAGCTAACTTATTTTGTTGTGTTTGTGAACAATTGACCCTAACTACAGAATAAAATTACAACAAAAATACAACAACACTACAACATTACAGTAACACAACAACACTACAATTTTACAGCAACACAACAAAATTACAAGAGCATATCAAAAAACAACAACACAACAACAACCCATCACATCAGAATATAGTAGAGGACAGTGTCTCCTAACCGCACTCTGTTATTTAGTTCTAGACAGGGCTGTGGAGCTGTGTTGTCTTCACCAATCATTACTTCCCATTGTCCTGCTGGCCTGTCTCTCAACCATGCCTTCTAATCAAACCCTCGTTCCTATGTGGTGCCCTAGTTTGACCAGTACCCATAGTGTTCCGAGTGCACTCTATAGGAAATAGAGTGTCATTTGGAACAGAGGTTCTTCATCTCCCCTTCTTTCTAAATGGCCCATTGGCATCACAATTACAGCCTCTCTATCTAGTTAGTGATCACAGCCGCCAAAATAAAGGCTTGTTGGAATCAGCTTTCTAACAGATCCCTGCCTGCCTGACTGGGATAGGAGGGCAATGTGGAGAATATTTTCTTCATCTTTTTATCTCCCCCCGGGGTCCTGTATTAGTGTAAACAACCATGGGTGAAGAACAAGGCCTGCGTCACACATCGCACCACATCTGCAGCTTAGTGCACTATAGTGAAGTGCAGCTCACAGCTCTGTGGTCTGAAGTAGTGCCCTAGCTAGGGGTTAGTGTGTCCTGTGGGACACCACCATGCCCTAGTTCCACTGGATGGGACAGAAACAACACAGCGCTCCAAGTGGACCACCTCCAGTTAGCAGGATGGCTATCTAAGTGGAGGCCGAGGGGCGAGAGGTGGGATGGGGGTGAAAGGGGGGATGGGGGTGAGAGGGGGGAGAGAGGAGGGATGGGGGTGAGGGCAAGAGGGGGGAGAGAGGGGAGTAGGGCAAGAGGGGAAGGAGGTTGGGGCGAGGGGTTTGGAGGGGTGAGAAACATACTACAGACTCTACAACCATTGGCCAGAATAACAGACTGTACAACCGTTGGCCAGAGTTACAGACTGTACAACTATTAGCCAGTATTGCAGACTGTACAACCATTGGCCAGAATTATAGCCTGAAGAACCATTGGCCAGAGTTATAGACTGTACAACCATTGGCGAGTATTGCAGACTGTACAACCACTGGTGAGTATAACAGACTGTACAACCATTGGCGAGTATTGCAGACTGTACAGCCATTGGCCAGAATTATAGACTGTACAACCATTGGCCAGAATTACAGACTCTACAACCATTGGCCAGAATAACAGGCTGTACAACCATTGGTCATAATTACAGACTGTACAACCATTGGCCAGTATTACAGACTGTTCAGCCATTGGTCAGTATTACAGACTGTACAACCGTTTGTACTCATAATGAGTTGGACGGAGGCCTTGTCCTAGATGGGCAGTCCTTTGGGAAATACTGTTCATACAGGCCATTTATGTGTTCTAAAACTCCCTTTTCATAAATCCTCAAATATCACATCTGGCTCTGGTCTAAACCAGTGCAGAGGGAATATGTAGAGGTTTGACTGGAGGAGTAACCCTAACCCTAGTTATATATGCTGATGAAAATGATTTAGTTAACTATGCGGATTAACACTTTTTAGTTATACATATTGATTAACACAAGTTATATCAGCTGATTAACAATATTAGTTATATTAGCTGATTAATAATATTTTGTTACATTAGCTGACTAACACTTTATTGTAAAATTTGTTGATTAATAATGTTGTATTATTCTAGTGGATTAACAATAGCTAGTTATATTACCTGATTCACAATATCTAGTTATAACATTGGATTATAATATCTAGTTATATTCATGGATTATAATATCTAGTTATTTTTGTGGATTATAATATCTAGTTATTTTTGTGGATTATAATATCTAGTTATTTTTGTGGATTATAATATCTAGTTATATTAGTGGATTGTAATATCTAGGCATATTCGTTTTCATGTGTGGGTAAGTTGATGAGAGTGATGCAGAGGTCATGGGAGCAAATATTGCAAAGAGCGTTAGCAAGGCGGAGGTCATGGGTTCAATTCCCAACACGGATCTCACACACACACACACACACACACACACACACACACACACACACACACACAAACACTTGAACATTACCTATTAGTATTCAATCTAAGACATCTGCTAAGTGCCGTATATATTATAATATGATTATATTATCCTGTATAGTAAATTAATCCTTGATGCTGTGTTGAACGCCAAATCAGCTGGGATAGTGTAACAGCAACATCTTTATTACAGGACATAGTCAATAGGCCTGGCTGGGCCTCCATTTATTAGTCAGTGTGCGTATTGAATGCTACCTTAAACCCACAGAATATAAATAGTGTACAAGTGAAGTGGATCCTGGTCTGACCTCCTTATGGAATCAATTCACAGGAAATCCGATAGGTTTTTGTCTGTCTGTCTTTCTCTCTGGCTGTCTCTGCTTCTGTCTCTCTGTCTATTTCTCTGCCTGTCTGTTTTTCTTCCTCTGTCTGTGACTCTGTGTCTCTCTCTAACTCTGCCTCTGTCTGTTTCTTGCTTTTTTACTTTCTCTCTTTTTCTCACTTTCTGTCTCTCTGCATCTCTCTGTCGCTCAAATGTCTCTGTCTCGTTCTTGTGCAGTGTCTCTGTCTCTTTTTTACACTGTGTCTGTCTCTTTTTTATGCTGTGTCTCTGTTGCTGATATGGACATTTCCTGCAGCAACAGGTTGATCGAATTAAGATACCGCATCTGCGCTGCCTGTCTGTCCATGACCTCCCATTGGTTCTTATGGAGTAAATCCAGTCTGGATCTTACAGTGAAAACTTGGGTTACGACACAAAGCAGAATCTAACTCGAATTTCAATCATATTGTCCTGCATGGTTTCCTGAAAGCAAAGGACTACCAAGGAAACCTATTCTCTGATTGGAGTGAATTTGGTTATATAGTAAACCACAGTCATCAGCGACCTGCTCAAATAGGAGGCTTTATGAGAGGTGCAGGACTGTGGCACATCAGAGTTTTCCTGTACTTTGACTGACCACACCTCCAGGCTGAACTTGAGGACTGTTCCTCACCCTGTCCCCATGAACCCAGGTCAAAAGAGTACACTGAATAGGGTTAGGGTTAGGGTTAGGGTGACACTGATCTCCTCATCTCATCCAGTACTAGTAAATATATATATATATATATATATATATATATATATATATATATATATATGTAATCAGGATCAGTAAATATGTATGTAATCAGGATCAGTAAATATATATGTAATCAGGATCAGTAAATATATATGTAATCAGGATCAGTAAATATATATGTAATCAGGATCAGTAAATATACATGTAATCAGGATCAGTAAATATATATGTAATCAGGATCAGTAAATATATATGTAATCAGGATCAGTAAATATACATGTAATCAGGATCAGTAAATATAGATGTAATCAGGATCAGTAAATATTTATGTAATCAGGATCAGTAAATGTATATGTAATCAGGATCAGTAAATATACATGTAATCAGGATCAGTAAATATATATGTAATCTGGATCAGTATATATTTATGTAATCAGCGTTTCAATCCTGGATCAGCCGCAGGCTCCAGACAGACCACTGGAATACCAACATGGTGCCGTGGACCAGACATAGTGGACAAATCTAAGAAGTGAGTCCCAAATTGCAATATAGTCCCTATATAATGCCCTGCTTCAGCCCCAGCCCTGTGGAAACATGGAGTGGACTAGGGCAGCACTTGGGACACGGTCCGTCCTGCTTCCACTCAGGTTCATTTGCTACATTAATAAGGGATCAATGGATATGTGGCAAGGGGGCTTCCCTCCTCCCTCCCTCCTCCCTCCATCCTCCCTCCCTCCTCCTCAGGGTGGAGAGCCAACTGACTGGGCTGACGTTTGAAAAGATTAATGGACTTTGACAATGTGGCACCTGAGGGGATGTCTGTTACAGTAGAGTTGTGCTGATTCAGAGAGGAATGAGACGGATGAGAGGAGAGACTGAGGAGAGGAGAGAGAAGAGGAGAGAAGAGGAGAAAAGAGACGAAACAGGTGACAGTAGAGAGGAGAGACAGGTGAGAGGAGAGAAGAGATGAAACAGGTGACAGTAGAGAGTAGAGACAGGTGAGAGGAGAGAAGAGATGAAACAGGTGACAGTAGAGAGTAGAAACAGGTGAGAGGAGAGAAGAGATGAAACAGGTGACAGTAGAGAGTAGAGACAGGTGAGAGGAGAGAAGAGATGAAACAGGTGACAGTAGAGAGTAGAGACAGGTGAGAGGAGAGAAGAGATGAAACAGGTGACAGTAGAGAGTAGAGACAGGTGAGAGGAGGGAGAAAGGCAGAATTTTCTTCCTGGGCAGGAATTCTCTCACTCAGAGAGAATCTTTGTTGAAAAATCACTGTCATTAGTGATCATATCTTTAGCTTAATTTTTATTCACATTACCTTTGATTGTCTGACTGTCTGACAGGATGACTGTCTGATTGACTGACATTTTGCATTCTATACGATATCTTGCTTTCTAATGTTGTAAGGAAAGTGGACATATAGTAGTTTGGCTTCTAGTGTCTGTGTGGCTGTTTATCTGTCTTTCTTTTTGTGATTTTTATCTGTCTAATTTAAGAATACACATTAGAAGCACCAAGCTTTTATAACAACATGACACAGTAAAGCTGACAACATCAGTCCGTCCTCCTGAATACTGATCACTTAAAGCTTTTGATGGCTGAAGGGTGAATTCATACTGTCTGTCAATCCAGGCCTTGTCTTGGTAGCCTAAACCTCACTAACAACCATCTTAACGGTAATCTTTAGTAGCTGCGTGTGATCCAGACCTATCGTTAGTAAGGCTGCTGTTGTATTTGTTACAGGCAAGTGAAGGCAAATGCGATGCCCTGAATGAACACCATCAAAAGATCAATATGGAAAACAGGCATGTTTCCATTCATATTGAAGTGAATGAATGCAAGGCATTGTTTAAATGATTTTAGATTGACGACAGTGCTACTGAGTATAATAATAGATTTTCTGTTTCATGTTGTGTGACAACATATATGTCAGGACGTTCCAAGTCTGTGATTTAGCGTGTTCAGCATACTATGCTGCTTAAATATATAGTAGCACATTTAAATCCATAGTTGGTAATATCTCTATCCAGGGGGAGTTTTGAGGATTTATAATAATGTACGAGGATGAAAGCGGATCTAAGAACAGCACTGTTTTTCTTTCAATTGTGTTTGTGTGATCATGTGTTCTAAAGACACACTTAAAAAAACAACACTTAAGAGAACATTGTAATGACACTCTTAAAGATTGTTCTGACATCTGGTCTTACAACACAGTTAGAGAACGTTCTCACAAGGCCTAACAACACAGCTAGAGAACGTTCTCACAAGGCCTAACGACACAGTTAGAGAACGTTCTCACAAGGCCTAACGACACAGCTAGAGAACGTTCTTCATATGTACTTGTTTGGGAAACACAACAAGTCTGCTGGTTGTTGGCGATGCGTCTGGTAAAACAGTGTCATGTTGAGTTCCATCAAGACTGGGATTCAAGGCCCAGAGCTTATGGCTGGTTCAGAGCTAGTTCTAACACCACCCATGTGCTCTAATACAGGTGTGATGCAGTTATATCACCATCCACAGGCTCTGTTTCAGTTATGACACAGTTATAACACCATCCACGGGCTCTGTTTCAGTTATGACACTATTATAACACCATCCACGGGCTCTGTTTCAGTTATGACACTATTATAACACAATCCACGGGCTCTGTTTCAGTTATGACACAGTTTTAACACCATCCACGGGCTCTGTTTCAGTTATGACATAGTTATAACACCATCCACGGGCTCTGTATCAGTTATGACACAGTTATAACACCATCCACGGGCTCTGTTTCAGTTATGACTCAGTTATACCACCATCCACATGCTCTAATACAGTTGTGACACAGTTGTAACATTGCAAATTACCAGGAGAATATTTTTTTGATTATATTTATTTATGAATCTTTCACATTTTCATCTTTATCAGCCTCTCATGTTCTGCCAACCCCTTTAGAATGTGATTTAAAGGCTGCATACCCAATCATGGGAACCAACTGTCATATGGAGCCAACAAACTTGAAGATAGATGTTCAGTATCATTACTGTACATCCATTGAGTGTAGATCCGGATGGTTCTGTCCAATATCCCCTACATTTCACGTCAAGTGCAACTACATTTTTTCGTGTAGAGGTGTGTGTCTGTGTGTGTGTCTGCACGTGTGTGTCCATGTGTGTGTGTATGTGTGTGTCCGTGTGTGTGTTCATGTGTGTGTCTGTGTGTGTGTGTGTGTCCATGTGTGTGTCTGTGTGTGTCCGTGTGTGTGTGTGTCTGTATGTGTGTGT
>JACXGJ010012103.1:0-18552 GCA_016801105.1 Esox niger | reverse complement strand
GTGTGTGTTTGGGTGTGTTTGGGTGTGTTTGGGTGTGCTTGGGTGTGCTTGGGTGCGTTTGGGTGTGCGTTTGGGTGTGCGTTTGGGTGTGCGTTTGGGTGTGCGTTTGGGTGTGTTTGGGTGTGTTTGGGTGTGTTTAGGTGTGCCGGTACCTTGAAAGACTGGACAAAGGTCCAGAGGAGAATGCGGATGGTCTCTCCTTGCCGGAGCAGTTTAATGAGCCTGGCAGCCCTGAACAGTCTCAGGAAACTCAGGTTGATGAAATTATTCTACAACAGCCACAACATGAACAGGCACAGGAGAAGGAGAGAGAGTGGTAATGGGGGAGAAAGACAGAGAGAGGTGAAAGGGAAAGACAGAGACAGAGACAAGGGGTAGGAAGGTAAAAAGAAAGGAGGAAGGGTGATTGACAGAAAGAAGTGGGGGGAATAGAGGTGGGGTATTGGTTGAAAAACCAAATGGTGGGAGAAAGAGAGAGAAATAGACAGCAAGAAATGAGGAAGTGGAGAATAAATAGAAAAAGAGAGAATGGAGGAGAGAGATGTAAGGTGTGGGATAGAGACGGTAACTTTATCAATCGCCACGCAACATTAGATAACAAGTTCCTGTCCTTAACCAAACCAAACCATATAAACAGGGGAAAAGTTCAAAACCAAACTGAGGAGGATTCAAATGCAACAAAAAACAACCGAACAGAACTGGAATCAAATGCAAACCAAACAAAAAATGCAAGGCTTGTAGCAGGCTCTGGCATATCCAAGATGTTAGAAGAAATCAATTGGGGAAAGAAAAATCATACATTTTCAAAACCTAACCATTTTTCATCCAGTTGGGAAAGTGAGCAGTAGAGGTAAGTAATTATAATAGGTGCAGGGAACTGGTTTTCTCATAAACAACCAAATGCACTGATCCTTCAAGGCAAACACAACAACACTGCACAATATGAATCTGGCTAGCACATGCTAAACACATGTCAACACAAGGCAGCAAAGCTAGCAGTGTTTTCACGTATGGGTTTGGATAGTTGAAGTCCTGTGACACACAATGGCCAGGGATTCCATGTCAATTTGGATTTAGCAAATAGTCATTAATGAAATGTTAGATAGTCCACTGTTTCTAGTCACTTTGTGAACAGACACCAAATGAACCCAAACCGTTTTTGTGTGTAAGCGTCTGAGGAAGGGGGAAGGTTGATCTGGCTTGAAGGACACACTACAAATGTATATAGAACTAAAATGCCATATTTGTCAGGAGAATTGCTTTATCTGGTTTAGGTTTTTACAGAGTTGGAATGGTGAATACACTGGTACTGTCCATGATGTGTCTGATGCTAACCATTCTATGATGTGAATGGCCCTGCAACCCTCAGTCAAAGACAAGGCCTTTGGGTTGGAGAGTCAGAGGGTCAAAGAGGACGTGGCAGTTTAACTCCCAACAAGAACATTTTAACAATGGTAATACAAGTTTCCTATGTGCATGACTGCATGTATTTCTATGTCTGTGCCCGTGTATGTCTTGAAACATGTTTCCATGTGCTTAGCTACTATTTGTGGAAGGGTTTATCTCATCAAATGACTGGGTCATTCCTGCCAGTGGAGCAGATGCAAGGTAGCCCACACTGCCATGATGACCTTCAGCCAAGTCAATCAGACCACTTTCCTCACACCTCACACCCAAGGCTTTCACATTCACTAGCTGTGTGAATTTGTGTGCGTTTGAGTGTGTATGTATGAATCACTTGTAGGGACTCTAAACATTGATTAGCGACTGTGTGAATGATTGTCCACAGTAGTTTTGACCAGATTCCTTTCCTACATATCCACAGATTAAAAAGGAGTCAGTCGGTGAAAGTAACATGGTGGAAACCTTACCAGTCCATTCCCCTGTCATGTTCACGGAGGGACTGGAAGATAGTATACTCCAGATGTCATTGAAATACATTTAACACTGTTATGCTTCCTTCTCAAATAAACAGGGTCTGCTAAGGTTAGGGCTAGGTTTAGAAGAAGGTTTAGGGTGAAGTTTATGGTTAGGATAAAGTTTAAAATGAGGAGATATTTAATTAAAGGTTTACTGATACAAATAAATCAAGTGTTATGATCAATTGTGATTAATTGGTAATTGCTCAAAAGCTGTTGCTTTTGTATGGGATTTTGTAAGGGATCTATATACGTATGTTTCTTTAGAAGAACGTAACCAAATGTACAAATGTCACTGTAACATACAAAGAAATTAAGTTTGCTTATTCACTCTCATCAATGTCAGTAAGCAAAAAGAAAATGTCCTGCATTAACATGAAATGAACATGTTATCTTTTACAGCCCTTGAACAATATTAGAGCATAAGGGTGTTGGGACAATGACTAGTGCCCAATATTGACCTGCAATTTCAACAGACCCAGTGCATGGATCAGTCTGATAAGACTGTATTGGTATCAGTACTGTGTTAATGACTGCATCCATACAGGCCAGTCGGAAGTTTGCAAAACGCCATCGGATTCTTTCAAATCTGAACAAGTGGTAGTCCATTTAAGATTGGTCCAGTGTAACTGTTCGGTGACTGGGTCAGTCGAGTCATTGGGGCGAATCCAGTCAGAGGTCAAGGGTCAATGCTGAGGTGTAAAAAGCCCGAGGGCTTACATGGCAGTCGTTTATACACGGGGGTGAGAAATCGAGTAACATGCATCACCACAGACACAGCAGGAAATGGATGCATTCAAGTATTTCCACAAAAAAGTACAAACCATCTACATGTAGATGTAGCAGATGACATGGTTTATAGCAGCATTTTTGGAGGTTGATTTGACAACCAGTGCGATTGGCCAGGCCAGGTTTCATGGATGGACATAGTGCATTTTGATTGGATGGATTCGTCACAAGGGGGTAGGGGCGAAGTAGTTGCCATTAAGTAGTGTAGAGTTAAAGAAAGCATGTAAAAAAGATAAAACAGGAAATAAATTGTCATTATGCACACATTATAACAGAGATCAAATCATAATATCACCTTCTACAAACGACAAGGATATTATTGACTAGGAAACTGGTGAAGTTCAAGAAATATCTTATTACTGGATGTTGACACAATGTCATGTCTCATTGAATCAGCACAACTACAAGTTGAATATAAGGTAACCCAAATTAAATTATCGCTGGGCAGATCCAAAGAAAGGGTTTGCTTTTCAAGTTCATTACTCCCTCTCCATCAAATGGTTACTGGGACAGAGCTCATCTTAGAGGAGAGGACCTTGATCAACCTTATTCCTACAGTAATAACATTTACTGTCAACAGCTAGCAGAACGGCCAGCTGAGATGGGGAAAGCAATTTTTCCTCGATTATATGAACTGACTAGGAAAAATGGAAAAGCACAGTTCAGGCCAGGTGTTGAGGAACACCAGTTGCCATTGCTTTTTATGATATCTTATTCAATAGCATGCATAGTTCTCAGCCTCTATCCTTCAGAGCTATGTGATGCCACCACAACACACCTAATACAAATCATCCATGTGTTATTGCTGGGCTAGTAAGAAAGAAAGAAAACAAATAGCTCTCCAGGACCAGGGCTGAGTTTCAGAGTGGAGTTTATGATGTGTTTGATATATGAACAAAGACTGTTCATACTGTCTCAGTTACAGAAATTGAAGAAAAAAAAAATTCCCCCGTCCCCCCACACAGACACGCACATGCGAGCACGCATGAACTCACGCACCAACAGACACTTGCACAGAGCATTACCTGCAATAACTTAGTGGCTAACTATTTATCCTATTGGCTGCTATGTGGTTGCCTGGCAGTTGCAACAGTCTGATTTGACAGAACATTTCCAGGCTGATTATTTGATTGGCTATCTCGTTGCCTAGCGGAGCACTAGAGAAGAGAGAGAGAGAGAGAGAGAGAGAGAGAGAGAGAGAGAGAGAGAGAGAGAAAGAGAGAGAGAGAGTGTGCATGCTGACCTCCTGAGTATTGTGAGTTGGGCTGGGCTACCAAACCCAGGTCTCTCTGTTCTGCTCTCCACCAACTGGGACAATTATATAAGGCTTTCAGAAGACGTTCACGCTTCACTGAGCAATGCGAGATCCTGTAGACTACTGTCTCTTTGCCTCTTACTCCTCTATGCACCCTCTATTTCTGTGCCTCTCTATTCCTTCCTCTCTCACTCTCTGCTCATCTATGTAGTCTCTCTCTCCGCCACTCTTTTTGCCACCACCAGTTTATCGTTTCCTTTCTCCACCTTCACAGAGACAAGCAAACTCCCACATGATCATTTTGTTAATGTAGAAACAATATCAAAACCCCCATACAACTGAACTTGCTGTCACCCCCTTTTCCAGGGTTAATAACCCTGCCCACCCTCCCACATTCCACACACAACACCCCCTGACTCCCCACTTACCCCGAGCTCAGTCACTAAAATGTCTGTAATGCTGCCCAGGACTGTCACACAGTCAAAAATGTTCCAGGCATCTTTGAAGTAATTCTGTTGGCGGAACAAAAAGGGCAAAGAAAGTGGAGAATAAAAGTTTAAAGAAAAGAAAAGAGAGTGAGGGAAGAAAACAGAGAAGAGGGTTTATCAGGATCAGATGTGAACCAGGCACAATGCAGATGAGACAAATTGAAAATCTGCGACATATTGGAGTTATTGCAGCACTGAGAGTAGTGTCAGGCAGTATATAACGCATTATAAAACAGAGAAAAACGTGAGTGATGGTTGGTTGGCTGGCACTTGGTTTGGTGAGTTGACTAGTATGCTGATTGGTTGACTCCCCCCCAAAAATGATCCCCCAACGGTGGCCCATATTACAATTGCCAGTGCAGTAGAAAACCATGGCTGCCTTATAAAAGCCTGCAGCCAAACTGTGCATTAAGTGTACAGAAAAAACAACAATGGTGGATTTCTGAGGCAGAAATCAAAGACCAAACTCATTGTGCATTCTCACCAGACCCGTGTGTGTCTGTGTGGACGGTACCTCTCCGTCCGTCCCACTTCATCACGCCTAAAATCTTCATCATATCTAAAAATCCCGACTCTCCTTTTTATAGTTCGCCCCGATCAGTCCATATGAATTGTGGAATACTTGATCTAAATTCTGTAGCGTGCGTTCCAACTGACCATAACGCCAACCCAGAACAGTCTTCCTCCCTCTTGTGGTCATTAGCCTGGCAAGTTTGTGCAAATACTACATTTTTGTGTAATCAGTAACTTTGCTTTATGTTTAAGAGCATTGTTGTCACAGACTGGAACAGCATATTCAAACAGAGGACTGGTGAAGCTCTGATTACATGTAGAAGAACAATACAGACTACATTAGACATGTAGGTTTGTCAGTTATGGGTGGTACAAAGTGGGAAGAAAATTGATCAAATGACATATTGACTGGGATTTGACTTCTGTTGAATCAAAATCATCCAAATTGGAAATGTAGGAGAGCCACGGTGAATGCCCAGAGAGCTGGATTAGGGTTGAATAGGACAGAGAAAGGACAGAACTACAGTTTTCAGCCTGCTGATCAGGGATTTGACTCGGAAACCTTCATGTTTACTGGACAGATACTGGACACATGTGTATATTAATAACCACAGAATGTGTACTAGTATTCTACAGTATTCAACAATATATTACAGAATACTAAAGATTATTTGATGTTGGATTTCATCGATATATGAAAGATCCCCATAAAATACAATAAACTTGGTGGGGGAGGATCTGTTCTTTGTATGATATTACAATGGATATTACAGTTCATTTTACAAACACAAAATACCAACAAATGGTGAACACAGTCATTGAAATGCCCAAATCTCCAGTGAGATGTGAAATCAGCAACATTTGTAACATAGAAATGGATGTATGTAACATATTTTGTAACCTTATCTCACTGCATTTAGAAAATGTCCCAGGAAATTACAATGGTTGTCAAACAACTAATACTGTCTATGATTTAGACCATAATATGAATGCTGATGGAGCCAATTTGATAAATTCTATGTGATGAGGGAGACAGTATCTAGTTGGCATATTCTTTGCATAGTGCTGACTTTGGTTATCTGATCTGGCAATTTTTCAGGCATTTTTCACAGGGGGTAAAATACAATATAAATACACCGTTCATGAATGGCTTGTTTATTATATTGTAATAATCTGACTAATTCATGACAGATCTGGATTGGTTTAGGTTCCCTCTGACCAAAATTAATAAACAAATAGACTCATAGCCATCTGAATCAAGGCATACTAATTTTTTGCATGCACATTTGAGGTTAAGCTCAGTCACATAACAACCTCTGGATCGGCAGCCGCCTGCGCTTAATGAAGGAGTTGCTACAGTGTGATTAGATTAGGAAATCCCTGCTGACAATGCCCTCCCACTCTCTAGGCGATGCTGGCCAATTTGCATTGCCCATGGTGCTTCCCAGCTACTTGTCAGCTTGCGTCACAGTTAAGACGCTAACCTTGACTACACTTCTGAGCTTGGTACTACGAAAAAGAATCTTAGACCACTATGCCACTAGGGAGGAAAGTCTGAAAAGTAAAACACGCTAATAAAATATGACCTCACCTCAAAGGCTAGCTTTAGCATTCATTAAATTCCAGTGTAAAAAAAAACACAATTTGTATCATTGGAAGATATGTGATACACTTACCAGAACTCCAAAAGCAATGATCTTGAGCACACACTCCATGGAGAACAGCGATGTGAACACGATGTTAAGGTTGGCCAGCACAGCCTCGTAGGCCGGAGAGGCTCCATCGTACTACACACACAAGCACACACCCAAACGCACCCAGCCACACACACACAAACAAACACACGTACAAACAAGCAAACATGCAAACAGGCAGACAAATATTTGCACATGCATGAAGATATGTACATATATATTCACACAGACAAAGAGGTAAACAGAAATGCACAAAAAATAAAAATTTCAACAAAACAACAATACATTTGATAAAAGAATAGGAATAATATGATTCAAACACACATACAGAAACAGACAACCAGGGACCAGAGGAATACACAAAAAAGACATAGCGCGACAGTTTAACACACCCAGAGGCAGAAACAACCGTAAAATCAGTTAAAGGGAAGAATGTAGGAAGGAAGCAAGGCAGGAAGGAAAGAAGGAAAGTAGGAAGGAAGGAAGAAAAATAGATAGGAAGGAATGTATGTAGGTAGGTAGGTAAGTAAGTAGGTAGGTAGGTAAGTAGATTATTAGATACACTAGGTATATAATTGGGTAGATTATTAGCTACTGTAGGTAGGTAGGTGGGTAGATTATTAGGTGCAGTAGGTAGGCAGGTAGGTGGACAGATTATTAGGTACAGTAGGTAGGTAGATAGATTGGTAAGTAGGTAGGTGGGTAGATTAATAGGTACAGTGGGTAGGTAGGTAGGTGGACAGATTATTAGATACAGTAGGTAGGTAGGTGGGTAGATTATCAGGTACAGTAGGTAGGTAGGTGGACAGATTATTAGGTTCAGTAGGTAGGTTGGTAAGTAAGTAGGTGGGTAGATTATTAGATACTGTAAGTAGGTATGTAGATGGATTATTAGGTTCAGTAGGTAGGCACAGTGGATATAAAAAGTATACACCCCTGTAAAATGCCAGGTGTTCCTGATGTAAATATTGAGACAAAGATAAATGATGCCCCAACTTTTTCCACTTTTAATGTAACCTACAATTCAATTAAAAAATTAACTGAAATCTTTGAGAAAAAAAATAAACTTACATTAACCTGCTTGTTGCGTGCACAGCCTTACACTAATACTTTGTTGAAGCACCTCTTGATTTAATTACAGTTTTTTGGGGTAGGAGTCTATTAGCATGACACATCTTGACATGTCAATATTTGCCCACTCTTCTTTGCAAAAGCGCTCCAAATCTGTCAGATTGCGAGGACATCTCCGGCGCACAGTCCTCTTCAGATCACCCCACAGACATTCAATTAAATTCTGGTCTGGGCTCTGGCTGGGCCATTACAAAATGTTAACTTCTGATGAAGTCATGCTTTTGTGGATTTGGATGTGTGCTGTGGGTCGTTGTCATGCTGAAAGGTGGACTTGCTCTTCATCTTCAGCTTTCTAACAGACGCTTGAATGTTTTGTGCCAAAATTGCCTGGTATTTGGAACTGTACATAATTCCCTCCACCCTGAATAAGGCCCCGGTTCCAGCCGAAGAAAATCAGCCCCAAAGCATGATGCTGCCACCACCATGCTCCACTGTGGGTATGTTTTTTTTTGGGTGATGTGCAGGGTTGTTTTTGCATCAAACATACCGTTTGGAATTATGGCCAAAAAGTTCAACGTTGATTTCATGAGACCATAACACATTTTCCCACATGCTTTTGGGAAACTTGATGTTTGTATTTGCAAACTTCAGCAGGGCTTGATGTTTGCAAGCCCCGCTTTATTTGTGATTAATCAGTCACTTTAAATGTTGGCAGGTGTGTAATGACTTCTATTTAACATGACTTTGAATGTGATTGGTTAATTCTGAACACAGCCACATCCCCAGTTATAAGAGGGTGTGCACACTTATGCAACCAGTTTATTGTAAGCTTTCTATTTTTTATATTTCACCCTCGAAGATTTCATTTTTGTATCAATTGAATTGTTCACATTATAGGTCACAATAAAAGTGGAAATGGTGCTGACATGATTTATCTTTATCTCATTCTTTTACATAACAAAATGCTGACATTCTAACAGGGGTGTGTAGACCTTTTATATCCACTGTAGGTGGGTAGGGATATTGAAATAAAGGTCTTGGTGGAATGCAAAACAAAGTAAACAGCAACATTTATAATTTGTAGCTCTGTGTGTATGTTTGTGTGAGGGTGTAAGAGAGGGTGCGTACAAACAGAGACAATTTGTGTGTTCAATTTGCCGTACCTTCATCATCAGTACTATTGTATTGAGTGCAATCATTGCCATGATTGTATACTCGAATGGTGGCGACACCACAAACTCCCACATGCGGTACTGGAAGCTTTGCTTATTCTTGGGCATGTGTCGCGTCAGGGGTTTGGCATTAATGGCAAAGTCTATACAGCCTCTCTGGAAACACACAAAGACACAAAACAATGGAGGTTTTGCCTCACTGCAGTGGTCTTCATTGCTGATCTTGAAAACTATATAAAACTATATAACTTAACATGTAGGCAGTCTATCTAGACTGGGTACATAAGATTGTAAGTTAATACAATATACACATTAATACAATGTAATACAAGTTCGATTTGTACTAGGCACTTTCTTTAACAATTGACACAACTTAATGAGAACCACTGAGTCTTGAAAGATATAATACTATTCATGGTCTCAAAATAGCTACTGTTTGACACACACAACCTAGCGAAGTCACAAATGATTGCTAAAAACATTTAACTTACATTTCTAATCCAGTGTTGTTGTACTTGAGAGCAGTAATCAGACACAAGACCAAATATTCATGACATGTGAGTTGTCATGGACTCACACTTTGGGGACACCGATTTAAATTCATATTTGCTGGCTTGACTTTTAGACTATTTGCATTTGGACTTGGTATGCTATGTAAAAGGGAATTAATATTAGTTTCAGCAGATGCTCAGAACAGTTTTGTTAAGCAGTGAGATTTTCACAACCACACTGAGCCTGGGGTAGTCATTACACTAAACAACATGTTTTTACAATAGAGTTTTGATTGGGCTAACTGATGTAGTTCCCAGTTTTGTTCTGCTTGACTACATGTTTGCTACTAGCACACTTTTATGGATAAATGAATATACTATTCCACTTCTTGACACTATATTTCACTGGGTAAATAACACTGAGTTAATGTGGGCCTGGTACTCAGACATCGTTACTAGGTCCATGGTTCGACCACTGGTACTCAGACTTCACCTCAGACTTACGCTTCTGTCTTACATGTTCAATATTCTCACCTCGTTTTTCTCCAAACTGTAATCCTCCATCATCTTGTCTCCTTGCTCCTGGAAAGTGATGATGATGAGAGCCACGAAAATGTTGACGAAGAAGAAGGGGAAGACCACGAAGTACACCACGTAAAAGATGGACATCTCCATCCGGTACCCCGGGCTCGGGCCCTGATTCTCATAAGTCGCATCCACTGAATGTTTCAGCACCCTGGACAGAGGATGAGAGGATCATTTCATTAAAGTTCACTAGGTTTTAAGTACACATTTTTCCACATTGGTTTTCCACAATTTTGGATTCCTGTAATAAGCTTGGAGTGTTCACTCACTGCGGCCACCCCTCTCCGGTAGACACTGTGAAGAGGGTGAGCAGGGCCCAAAGCACGTTGTCGTAGTGGAAATCGTACTTCTTCCACTCCCGCTTCTGCGCCTTCACTTCGTTATTCCGTTCATAGACTAGATATTCGCCCCTATAGCACAACAGATTGGTATAGTGTGTGTGTGTGTTTACGGTGTTTTTTCATAGATTTGTGTGCTATTGTTTGTCTCCTAACCTGCAATCCCGCTCAAACTCTTTTGACTCATCTGTGCAGTAGAAAAATCTTCCTTTGAACAGCTGTACAGCCACCACAGCGAAGATGAACATGAAGAGCATGTAGACAATAAGGATGTTCAAGACGTTCTTCAGAGAATTGACTACGCAGTCAAACACAGCCTGGGATACAGAGATAAACACTACAGTAAAACAGCCTGGGATACAGAGATAAACACTACAGTAAAACAGCCTAGGATACAGAGATAAACACTACAGTAAAATAGCCTGGGATACATAGACAAACCCTACAGTAAATCCCAGCCTGGGAAACAGAGACAAACACTACAGTAAAATAGCCAAGGATACAGAGACAAACACTACAGTAGAACCCTGCCTGGGCTACACAAACATTAAAATACAACTTACTGATTAAAGGTCTTGATATATTGTAATCATAGACATGGCTGTGAGCAGATAGCAATAAACACGGTTGAAGTTAATCTAACCTTGAGCTTCGGAAGGCGCTTGATCGTTTTAAGAGGTCGCAACACTCTCAGCACCCTCAGAGACTTGATCGTGCTGATGTCTTTCCCCTTGCTGCTCCCCCTGTTTCACACACAGACACGCACAGAGGACAGACATTAACAGCCAGAGAGGAGCATGGTGCATGGAGGTAGCTGGCGTAGCCCCTAATGATTCAAAGAGAAGGGACCAGAAGTAGTAGGATGCCATTCCCAGAAGGTAGTTGCTCAGTTCACTCAGCGAGGAACTCAGACAGGGTTAGTTGACAAAACATGCAGTATTATGAAAGACTACTGCTGCCAGTTTCAGTTGCGCTGTACCTACAGCTTCTGTTGTGCTGTTTCATGCTATATAACACGTTGTCTTTCAAACTACCCTAACACTCGCAGTGTGCAATGCATCATCCACTGAGAAAAGGTGGCTTAGCTCAACTGATACATGCACTGAGGTACTGAAACTGTGTGCAGTCTAGTCATGCTCCTTTCATATCGCTTCCCATGCTGTATTGAAACCTTGATCTCCATTGATAGCTAGAGGAATGGTGAAGTTTTCTACAGACTCCACCACTTCCCTCCCCAAGCCGGTTTCATAGCATAGCCCAAACAGCATGAGATGTTTTTTGTCTGGGTCTTTGGCAAAGACAGACATTAATTGCAGGCATTTCAGTTCTGAAATGCCCAGCCAAACCTCTTTCTTTTTTTGGAAGGGAGACTGTCGACAGGTGTCTGGGAGTGGAAAGTATTTTCTCTGGTCACAGTAATGCGGAAATAGACAAATAGCCTTCTGTCTAAATAAAATAGATGACTAGCTAACTAGCTGGCTATAGCTAACTAATGTTAGTCACTTAGCTAAGTCTAACTACACATAATCTCCATGAGAGATAATTCCATGTCTACCTAGGTCTTCCCTACTCAGCCTAAGGTCAGTTGTGACCTCAGCTGGGACACCATCAAGGTTCGTTGGGATGCCTGAGGTCTTTCAGAGCTTATTTCCGCAGCTGTTACAACAGATGTGGTTTACAATCTGTGTGTGTGTGTTTGTGTGTGCATGTATGTGCATCAATGTGCTGACACATTTGTATTTGCGTCAATGTTTGTGTGAGTTTTGACATGTTTCTGTGCATCTGATCTCCACCAGCTGGATTTCTTCGTTGTGGCATCTGCCTCTCTCCGCTGCCCCCTAGCTGCTCCAGCATGAGCCCCCAAACCCCCTCAGCCTCACATACTACTGCTCTAGCTACAAGTTCGCCTTCCCCATCTCCAACTGATATTGCTCCTCTTGTCTCTTTATTCTCATTATGGACCTGTTTCGCAAACACAGATTAACTCTGGTACTGGACAAAAAAGTGAAAGCTCAATCTTTGTCTGAGATACTCAATGTGTTCAAAAGCACTTGTTATCCGCTTAAAAGTTTAGTTCAGGTTTACCCATGAATAATTCACATTTGATTTTCTTCATATGACAGAGCTGGTCCACAGACAGACCAGAGTGAAGAGAGAGACACACGGTCGACAGTGAGCACTCACAGACAGACACAATTAAAAAAGAAAGAGAGGAAAGCCATGTCATCTGAAACCACCAGCACTGAGTGCAGAAGTAGAGAAAGATAGAGAGAATACAACTTTACCGGGTACTGCTCCTGTTTGTCCAGAACGGAGAGATGAGAAAGTGTCAGAGACAGCAAGACCAAGGATGAGAGAAAGAGAAAGGGATGTGGTAATAGAAATAGACAGAGAAAGAAATGGGAAACAGGGAAAAGGAGGAATAACATCTATATGAGACAGAGAAAAAGTGCAAGGCCTGCGTTTCTTTTCGTCCCTCCCCTCATACATAAGTATATTCAATGTCCCCAGCATACCCTAGCTTCCTGTGTGTTTTCTTGTCAGTTTTCTGTCAGTTATAGAGTTTTTTGAACACACAGAGACACAGAGACTAACACACACACACACACACACACACACACAATTGTACTATAGTTGTGGGAACTTTCTAGGGAACAAAATATATTTCCATTAGAATTCCATTGTCCTTAATTCCCTAACCTAAATCTAAACCTAACCATATTTCCTAACTCTAACCACTAACCATATCTCAAATTCCCAAGCTTTAAATAGCATTTAGAATGTCTAAGCAAAGGCTCCTCACATCATTAGATTTGCCATTGGTTACTATAAACGTGAATACTCCTGGTTCGCACACACATGCACAGATGGGAATACGTGGTGGTGACCAGGCAACAAAAATTCTCTAACGATAACTTTAATCCTTACCAAACCTCACATCTCAATAACCTAATATTCATGCCAGGGCAAACATACATATTTTTGGTGTATCTGTGCTTATGGGCTACAAACAATTATGACCACTCAAAGCCATGTTTCACTAACTAAAAACACCTAATCTTAAATCTAAAACCTAACCCTAATTGTAACCCTTACCCAATGATATCTTAAACTCATAAAATAACCTTTAAACCTTCCTCATGGAGACAGGCCACATTTTCATTTAATTACTTGTGGTCCCCAACAAGATAACAAAACACACACACACACACACACACACACACACACACACAGCATCAACATAGTTCCACCACCATAATTGTTGCTCCACATCAACGATACTTCAAAAAAGTCCATCAGGTCAACTAATCCCATTAACCAATATCAAACCACTTCCCAGCCATCTGATTGGGTTGCTAGTGTTGGTATGTATCTGTGTCAACCAATCAGAATCCTGGCTTTGGGAAGGGTATTGTTTTTTGGCAGCCGTTCTTCTATGCATTTGAGAGGCATGCGAGAGGACAACAGAAGCACTGATACCACCGATCCTCAGTCCAGACTGTGGATGCCAGACTAATTGGATCAAAGTAGTGATATAGATCTCAAACGAGAGCACTCTATCTGCAGTGCTGCTTGATTTTCGACCAATCAAATGACAGCACTATCGATATCTGTTTGAGTTTCCTCTGGCTCTGTGAGTTTTAATGTGTATGTCTGTGTGTGAGTGTGTGTAAGTGAATGCAAGCATCCGTGTGCGTTTGATCAAGTCTGTTATGTCGTGTGCCCGTCTGTCTGTTGGCACTGTCATATTTTCCAAGATTACCACTGGCTAAAAACGCAGGCCTAACACAGAAAGAGAAACACACAAACACATAGATACATAAACACTCATATAAACGCACACACATACATATGCAACACACATATACGCATACGTAAAGACACACACATATATACAATAAGCAACACACATAGAGAATGAAACATCTGAAATACTTTTGAGTGTGCGGTTAAAGTAAACAAATCCAGTGTTAGTGACACCAGTCAGTCACACACACAGACACACATAAACATGGCAAAGATATGGAGGGGCACCACTGCCACCCTGGAGCACCAACCAATCAGAGAAATACTACGGTAGCATGAAGTTGCCCCCAGACACGTATCTAGGATCTGATTCAAAATTTGTTTTTTTCACAATCTGATCCTACATATGTGTTTAGTTGCAACAAATACCTTTAGCATCCCAATTCTCAAATAAAGCATCCTTTCCTTTATCTCTTTCCCATGAATGCAGATAAGAAAGAACTGGATAGGCAATGGCAATGATGCTACTGCTAGCTGGGCAATGCTAACATGCAGTGAACCTATCCGGAGCTTCCATCTGTCAGCGGTTGTGAAAGAGAAGTCAGGAAGAGGAGTGTTAAGGGGTTTTGGTGAACAGCTTCTGGAGGGAGGGAAGGGAGAAGGGAGGAAGGGGGATGGAGGGGAGTATTCTGCAGGAACATCCTGGTTTCTTCTAAACTTCTCTCTTGAACAAGAGAAGAACGTACATGCCCGCTATAATACTGAAGTCTGTTGCCTCTCTACAGAGGGGAAGCAAGTGAAGGGAGCTGTTGGTAGGGCATAGGGATTAAGGGTGTAAGGGAGAGATCATCCCTAAGGAGGTACAGTATAAGACATGCTGGGGCAGATGCAAAGTGGAGTGATTTCTGTTTACGAAACACACAAACCCCTGCCAGCGTATGATTTATTCAGAGCAATGACAACCCACTAAATGGATTTAAAAAATGGGAATGGCTGCGGATCCAAAGTTCTGGAATCTTTAGTATGTATCAAGTCCTGCATGTGTATATTCTTTACGTGCAAAGAACAGGCTACAGGCGAATGGTGTTTGTTTAATATAGTTCAATCAAAGCTGAATTAATGTCTGCAAGATCACTATGATCACAGTATTCTACATAACATAACTGAATATAATAATATAAGACAAAACCACCACGTCACAACAAATTCCAAGTTTGTTGTGAAACTTATTTGGCAATAGGACTCTGATTCTGACTCTCATAATTCTCTCATCTGACCAAAACATAGAGAGATAACCTTTTTTGTATCCATCGATTTTTATAATAATTGGAAACCAATTCTTATTTACACATGAGTTTAAAATCCCTGTCCAGGTTAGGCATCCTTATTAATCCAAATAGCAAATAAAGGACCCAAAACCACCACAGCTTGCATTCACGTAGTATTATGAGAGCTTTGACAGATTGTCACTGATTAATCTTTCCAGGCGAGATAATATACACTATCTTCAGTTCTGTTATGTAGGCTAGAATACTGTCAATTAATCAAATACATTTATTTTTAAAGCCATTTTACAGCAGTTCTCACACAGTGTGAGTCCAGATTCCCAGCTTAAAACCCCATAGAGCAAGCAATGCAGATGTTGAAGCACAATGGCTAAGAAAAACTCCCTAAAAAGGCAAGAACCTGTGAAGTAATCTAGAGAACAACCAGACTCCAAGGGGTGGCCAATCCATTTCTGGCTGTGCCTGGTGGAGATTAAAAGAGTAAATTGGCCACTTAGGCCCGATCATTCATAAAGACATTCAGATGATCAGCGGTTAAAAAATGATTACTCCTTAGGAGTAAATGTATATGTCAGGTAGCTTTTCATAGCCGAGTGTTCAAAAGTAGTCACCGTGGTTATAGAGGGGGTAAACTATCTGCTCCTTCAAAGTCATTGTGAATGTCAGTTTGCCTTTTATAGGCAAGTGTTTAGAGGTTGAGACAAAAATAGCAACACAACCAGGTGGACTGTGGACAGGGACAGCTAGGAGTCATCAGGCCAGGTAGTCCTGAGGTATGGTCCTAGGGCTCAGGTCCTCCTAGAACAAGTGAAAAAGAGAGAGACCAAGATGAATTAGCTAGAGTACACCTAAGTAGACGAGATAAGAGAATATACACCAGATAGGACAGACTAGCCCAGCTGAACATCAAGCATTGCAGCATAGATACTGGGAACTGAGAAAGGGCGGTTGGGAGACATTGTGGCCTGTCCAGGGACAGGGCCAACCAGACAGGAAATGGCATCATAGCTCTCATACCAACAAAGATATCATGAACCACTAACTACCCCAAAACAAGGCAGAGTATAGCTCAGCAAGGTCCCTTTTTACCTTGGAAGTCAAATGGGCACAAAATCGGACAGAAAGATCCTGTCAGCGACTCAACCCGCTCACGTTGAGTATGGTGACAAAAGCCTGGCATGCAGCCCAAGAGCAAGAGAAAGCCAATGAGAGCTGCTGTCAGAGGGTCTGGGTCAGAGTATCCCACTGAAAAGACAGGGGGGCAGCCAGGCAAAGACAGTAACGGTGGGAGGTCAATCCAGAGCATTGCCTTTCTCATTCATGCCCCTTGGTCAAACTACAATCAATCATGTGACCTACTGAAGTGTTGAATACTGAAGTGTTGAGTCTTCAGTAAAGGCATAAAGATTGAGACTGAGTCTGTGTCTCGCAAACAGATTTTCTAAATCGAGCTCTATATAAGAGAAAGTTTGGTCTCCGCAGCAATAAAGAAGCTTGTGTCATGAAGCTTTGTAGGTTTACTGTAAAACCATCAAATCAGCAGTAAGTGGATACAGAGCCTTTGGTCTACTTCCAAAGAGTCCGGTGAACCAGTTTTAATAGGGATGTGTGTATATCTTTCATTCAAGATAATTTGATACAGAAATTATACCATTTCATAGACTCATGGCTGCTCTGATGATTCATACATATTGAATCAATTATCTGATGATTCATGCTACATTTCAATTGGTATCCTGAGGATCAAAGCACAGCTTACACATCGATTGGTGAATCTGTTAAATCTATGTTATCTATGTTACTATCACTATCTTTCAAAGTCCATGGAGACACAGTCTGGGGAATTGGATAAAGTGGGCCAAAATTATAGTTTCCCTTTGTAACAGGTAACCAGATGCAAAAACTGGAAGCATGTTGAGGCTCGAATTTGGCTGAACTAGCTTCAAACTTCTGTAAGTGGAGATAAAAATATTTGCTCTTGAAATAATTATATGTTCCTCAAAACGGAGAGAATGATGAATGCTGAGGTTCTTGAACCTCTGAGATTCATAGTCAGATTCAACCAAGGGATTGTTTGTTTATAGTATCCAATGACCAACATATCGTGTTTAGCCGTCCAGTTCTGAAACACAGATTTCCAGCGTATTAAATAATGGAGGTTTCCCATTTTTCGTTGAAATGCACATCGGTGTGTGGCTTGCATAGCAGTGGAAATACACATTGTTTCCAAATTACATCACAAACAGTGGTTCTAAAAGGGAACTTCGCTGAACACAATATAACGTACCTTTGATTTGTTGGAGGATTGAGCAGGCAAGAACATTTTCACGTAGTTCAATTTGGGTAGTCAATTTCTCCAAAAGAGAATGTTTGTAAGTGGTCTCAACGGCGAGACTAAGGTCAAGAAGAACGAGGACAGAAGCAAGAAGATGTCATTAAAATGTACAATCTTCATCAGTGAGTTTTCAGTGAGGACTATTACAGGATTCCTGATGCGATGCAAATACATGCAGTATTGCATTTCACTGGTAGAAACAGGCCATTGACGTGTCCCAGTTGTAAGCAATATCCAGAATTCTTGGCGATCTCCTGCTCTTGTAATTTGGAATAATCTTTTTGCAATCTCAAAATGACTAGCTAATGAGCTCCTGAGAATCTGTAAGATGTTCCCATTTTAAAGAGCCCACCTTTGAGGATGGGAACACAACAAGGAAGTAGGGCTAACTTTAGGCTATTGTCTTTACAAAGCCAAAGAAAATCATTCAACCTGATCATCTGCAATGTCATGACATTTTTGAGACAAGTCCAATGGCTCTATTGAACTAAATCTAACTGCCACAAGTGTGACTCACAATAATTTCTACTAAACATGACTTACTTATTTTAAGATCAGACAGCAGGCTTGTTCAACCAATGAGGTTGTTATTATACTCATTTGGTGCAAATTTCTAAAATGCTTTGTGGTGCATAACTATGTCTGAATCACCAACAAACACAATAAAAAATTGGCAGACTCAAAACACACCAAATAGTGTTCAACAGTGGATTTTCCAAAGGGAACGTCCACTATGCGTATGAAGATATATAACTTGTATCCCAAACATACAAACTTACATCTGCTTCAGCCTTCCAATAACATAAGGGATGAAACAGCACATTTGTTTATTGCAGTGTGACTAGGTGTTGCTACAGTTTGAAACTGGT
>JACXGJ010012102.1:0-18553 GCA_016801105.1 Esox niger | reverse complement strand
CCTGTCCACGCATCCTGTCCACGCATCCTGTCCACACATCCTGTCCATGCATCCTGTCTCCACATCCTGTCCATGCATCCTGTCCATGCATCCTATCTACACATCCTGTCCACGCATCCTGTCTACACATCCTGTCCATGCATCCTGTCTACACATCCTGTCCATGCATCCTGTCAACACATCCTGTCTACACATCCTGTCTACACATCCTGCCCATGCATCCTGTCTACAAATCCTGTCTACACATCCTGCCCAGGCATCCTGTCTACACATCCTGTCTACACATCCTGTCCACACCCTCCTGTCCACGCATCCTGTCCACGCATCCTGTCCACACATCCTGTCCATGCATCCTGTCTCCACATCCTGTCCATGCATCCTGTCCATGCATCCTATCTACACATCCTGTCCACGCATCCTGTCTACACATCCTGTCCATGCATCCTGTCTACACATCCTGTCCATGCATCCTGTCTACACATCCTGCCCATGTCAGGATGCATTAAACATTAAACATTCCCCAAAGTCCATTGAACAATCAAAAAACCCTTTGTCCGTATCATGATCCATGTGACAATATCATACAAAAGACTTATGCATATCCGGTTGTACCTGTGAAAGATTCTACCTTCACAATAAGGAAAACATCTACATTTGGACCACCTATATTAGGGAACTATTCACTATCCAAACATACCATGATAGCCGTCATAATGTAGATCATTAAGCATCATCACAAATACACCAAAGTCCAATATTGGGATTGTCATTGTACAGAGTTTCTCACCTGTCTTGCAAGAAACAAACCTTCATACATATAAAATCACCATATCAGTTCATTCAGGAAAATCTTAGATTGTAAGGAAAGTAGTTAGTTTACAATCAAGTGTCCTTTAGTTCTCGTCTTCAGTCTTATTTGTCTGCATCAGTGATGAAAAGGTCCAATATCAGTTATTGAAGTCAGTGTGATGTGGACCCAACAAATTGCCTGGTTGTCCTAACAAGTCAGTGTAGGTGTGTAGTGGAACAGTGAGTTCCCAAAACTTCACCAATTCAAGATTAACACCACAATAGTGTCTTCCACTGTGATGGAACCTTGTGACCTGTCCAGTCAACTGTCCCATGTTACTCTGACCTGTAGTATGTGGAGTCCTTCCAGTCAACTGGTCCGTGTTACTCTGACCTGTAGTATGTGGAGTCCTTCCAGTCAACTGGTCCGTGTTACTCTGACCTGTAGTATGTGGAGTCCTTCCAGTCAACTGGTCCGTGTTACTCTGACTTGTTGTATGTGGAGTCATTCAAGGGTATGTGGACTTTTGATCAGGGCTTTTTGGGTGATTTCTGTTATCATTATGATAAAAAGGAGCCAAACAACTAAGTGATTATAAATGGCTCCATATGATCACCATACTTAAATGAAATGTAAAAAGAATTGCGTGATCAGTCATATTTTCATAATCAATGCCATAATATCACTGTTTCAGCCAGGGTATGCAAACTTATGAGCAAGCTGTATGAGTGAGAAGGCAGCTGACCAATCAAATCTTCAGTTCCATCAAGCTACAGTATTTAAGTTTCCTGATACTGAGCATTAATATCTGGAGCCCATATTCTGTAATTTGATTCTGTCATTTATATAACACCTTATGACCAATCTAATACAACTGTATAGTAATACAATCAATAGGATTCCATAAATAAGAATTTTAAATTTACTGTATTCAGTTTTGATGTTAGTGTGCCTCAGATATTTTGATGATGTAAACATATTGAATAGTCTCCTGAGCGGCTCAACCTTGCAGTACAGCTGAGTTAATGCAGCCATGAGTTTGAATACTGGTCTAGGCATGGAAACAAACCCTAACCCTAACCCATAGAAACCAACCCTAACCCTAACCCTGGGATACAACAAAGACCAAGCAGCGGCTTTGCACCACACAGTGTAGACTGGCTTTAGGACAAGCTGGCCTTGTCTTGTGCTCTAGGCACTCTCTAGAGAACGCTTAGTTAAATTAGCAGTGACACACATTATGGCGAGATCTCAATCTCTCACGTGCCCACACGCTTGTCCCAATGAGGCCATAAATATGAATGGAATATTTTTGGAGAAATATCACAACTCACAATTGGGACAAGATTGGCATGCCAAAACAAATGCAGAATCATATCTCATGCTTTGTCAACCTAGCACTGGCTGTGGCCGTTCCAGCAGTGTCTGGTAGGTGCCACAGGTGGCCAAAATCAACTACTACTGTATATGGAATAGGGCTAAAAAAACATGAAACTTAAGAGGTTCAAATAAGTAGAAAACCCCAAGAGAATTTAGGGATGAATATGAGAGTGACAACAGAAAAATCTGCCAACATGGCACAGCTGTTCTACACTTCCCAACTCCAGGGACTAACAGGAAAAAAACATTGTAAGCATCAGCACATCTGAGCCCAACCACTCAAATGTGGTGGTCTGGCTCAGTTGCCTTTACACTGCATACTGAAAAGGGTAGACCTTCTAACTTATCTTGCCAAGAACAGGGTGATCTGATACAGGCCAGCACATTATTTTGACCTTATATGTCAACCATAAAGATTTGTCATTGCTGACATTGGCCCCCATAATAGTTTTACAGCATGATATGTGACCTGGAAAATAACATCTGAATATAAACCGAACCCAGCTTGGTTGTTTTGTGGATCCATGCCATAGCATGTGACATTTCAAATCCAGATTTAGATTTGAACGGCTGTGAAATATTTTATGGATTAAATCATGGATCATATATTAAACCGAGCAAGGACGCTGGGAACAGTCTGACAAAATACTATAATAAAAGTTGTTAAAAACACCACTGACATATCAAGAGTTTCCTTTTGAACTCTCACTAGACCCAGCTAACATTCACTTAATATGTCCAAAAATTGTACAACTACAATTTAGAAAAATTCTGATGGACTTCTTGCTGTTACCACTAAATAACTAGCCACCCGATATGGGTCGTACCAATTTGGTTGAGCAAGTCTGGAGCCTTGAGAAACATGTGCCTCAATCCATGGCAGTTTTAGCTTGTATGGCTCCCTGGGAAAATCCCCCATTTAGCGCCCCCCCATATAAATAAAAATATATATAAAAAAATAAGACTCATATATATATCAATAAGAAAAGGCACCATGCAAGCCTAGTTCAGCTGGCCTGCAATTAAAACAAATAAATATTGTATTCCTCACTGGATTCAAACTAGGGTCTCCCACTTGAGAATCACTGTCTTTAACCACGACGCCACAGCGTTGTTGCTAGACAACATTGAGAATTGTGTTCAACTGATTAACATTTCTTATTAAGTTTACTTGCATCACAAATAGCTTCTATGAACTATGGCTCTTGCCACTGGACGTTTTAATAGCTTACTGTTAAAAAGGAATAAATAGTATCTACTAACTTCCTATGAATAAGAATTGAGCAATTGCTAGTGGGACTAAAATAGCTTTCCCTGCCAAAGCTTTTTTATATCATGACACAAAAACATTCCTTTTTCTTTCATACGTGAATGACATTGATAAGTGACGATAAATAACTTTATGGTCAAGTGTAAAGACATGAGTCATGGAAACCCCAACACCTTTACTGCCCAATGGGTTTTATTACCCTCAAAAGCATGCACAGAAACTTATCTCGGAAATCCACTAGAAACAGTCGCAATATAACCGTAAACTGTTTTCAGTCAGGCTTACTATAATGTAGCCACTGAATGTTGTATGTAGCCTGCTAAGTTTTTGTCTACCCTGACCCAAAACGTATGCAGGTATGCATACTTACAAAATCCCCCAGAAATAGTCACAATACTGTATAAGCTTAAACAGTTTTGTTAAGGTTTACTATAACATAGCTATTTAGTGTTGTAGCCAGATGCGTTTTTCTTTCCTGACCCAAAAATACATCTTAAAGCTTATAACTGTAAACAGTTTTATTTTAGGTTTACTGTAATGTAGATAGTGAAGGTTAAAGCCAGGTAAGTTGAAATGCATACTTTACTTTGACTGCGAGGAGAATTGATTGCGGGACCTATAGTTTGTGGTTCCGCTTCTCGAACCACTAAGCTATTTAACTCGTTCGGGCTTTTTATACTATTACCCTATTGCTAACAAAAAATACACAAAAACTAAATTACACAAAGCCTAGTTGGCTCCTCATGCTGGACACAGGGTGCCCTACAATCTTTCAGTAGTCCCCCTGAATTTGCACTGAAATACAACATAAAAGTCTGACAACTTAAAAACCTTTGTGGCAGAATTAAACATACATATCATTATGCTCAATTGAGCAAATGTTCAGAATAGAAACCAAATGAACCATACCACCTCCTTGGATAATTCCAAAGGTGTCACTATATGACGCAAAATACTAAATATCAGCATAATATAGATGTATTCTACCTCTGACTTCCAGTGGGGAGACTGGTTCTGAGTGGGAGACCTTCCCATCTCATGGTTCTGAATGGGAGACCTTCCCATCTCATAGTTCTGAATCGGGGACCTTCCCATCTCATGGTTCTGAGTGGGAGACCTTCCCATCTCATGGTTCCGAGCTTGGTGAGAAGGTGACAACACAACTGTTGCTGCAATTATTTGGAAAATGGAAGAAACACAAAAGAACTGTCAATCTGCCTCGGTCTGGGGCTCCCTGCAAGATCTCACCTCATGGAGTTGCAATGATCATGAGAACGGTAAGGAATCAGCCCAGAACTACATGGGAGGATATCCTTTCCTTTCTTTTGGGCCCTGTCCGGGGCCTCCCTCAGATAGGGCCACAGTGTCACTGGACCCTCCTGTCTCAGCCCCAAGGTTTTACACTGCTATATTATTGTGCTGGGGGAGTGGGGTCTACATTTTCCCTGTCTTTTGTTGTTTCAAACTTAGGAGAACATGAGGTCTTGGCCCACACCTGCGGAGTACCAGACTTGACTCGTTGCGGTCCCTGTCCAAAGTCCTCCTGGTTGTGTTGCAGATCGAGACAATACCTGACGATTTCAGCTGTTTTACACTACTATTGTTTGCCACCAAGTACTAAGTCATGTTTTGCACAGGGGTCGAATATTTATTTCCCTCATTAAAATGCAAATAAAATAAAAATCTTGAAATGTGATTTTTTTTCTGTCTCTCGCTGTTCAAATAAACCTACCATTAAAATTATAGACTGATCCTTTTTTTGTGGACAAATGTACATTATCAGCAGGAGATCAAATACTTTTTCCCCACACTGTAATCTTTATGGATGAAATGGACTAGGATCACATCCCTGAAATAATTCATTTTATCTTGGGCTCCAATACATTCCAAATACAGTATGCTGGTCTCTACAATTGGTCCTTTTTGACTGCTTCATTTTGTCAGCTGATTGCACATTTGTCTCTTCTTCTAGCAGTCTCCTCTTTTGAAGGCATTTGATTGGCTTCAATGTGTTCTTACAAGTGTCCCGATTAATAAACCTGTGCAGTTTGCTGAGGTTTTTTATTAGATTTACAGTTTGATATATTCAAATGCAATCATTTTAAAATTTTTACGTGGTTTATAGAAAAATATTCTATCAAGTAGGATTTTGCTGCCCTCCAGTCTGTGTTTTCGACAAAGTGTATCAATGCAATACAAGCAGACAGCGCAACAGACGATACAACCAACTGCCAGCTGTCAGGAAAACTACTGCTCTTAAACATTTTAAATAGCTTTGATGCAAGTTAAAAACATTTGTTTAATATTTTTTTCTAACCCTAACCAAAATGAAATTAGTGGGCTGTAGGGCAGACTATCAGGTTAACAATTTATATATTTCTTGACATAGCATGTACCTTAAATCCCCACAAACATTTTAACAACATGGCTGATGATAGTTTTTCCAAACCTTGAATTGGTTCAGCAGTTCACCAATTTCAATTGCCACATAAAACGAATAACAAAGCGAATAACAAAACATCCTATTATCACCTTAAAAGCATAGTTAGACTTAGGAGATTCATGACCAGACATGATCTGGAAGAACATATCTACGCCTCAATCTCCAGTAGGTTTGACTACTGTAATGGTCTGTTTTCAGGTCTCTCTATGAAAGCCCTCAGAAGATTGCTGCTAATTCAGAATGATGCAACTCAAGTTCTAACAAAAATTAAGAAAGCTGAACACATTTCACCAATTCTTTGGTCTCTGCACTGACCTGTTGTATATTATAGAATTTATTTTCAGATACTACTACTCAGGTACGCCGACCTGAATCTCAGGGCCTGGGACAAAAGAACGTTTAGGACCCAAACCACGGGCCAACATTTTTATAAATAGCAATGATGTTACTGTTCATGAAACAGGTCATACATGTATACTGTTTAATGTTTTAGTTAAGTTAAAAAGAAATAATTCTATTTAAGCCAATTAAATGCCCCCCCCCCAAGGCCTGGGCTTGGGACAATGTTGCCGTTTGTCCCCCTGTCAGTGTCACTGGTACTACTCATCCAAAAGCTGGTGATTTCCTTAATGAAAAATCCTAGATTTGCTGCAACATTGACCACTTCTAAATCTAGGCTAAAAGCCTTTGTTTTCATCTGCTTTTATACATATTTTAATAATCTTTGAGCCATCGTAAACACTAGAACCGCCAAATGTTTACACCAATTGGAGTTTGTAATGGATATAAAACTGCTATTTTGAAAGCTACACTCTCCTTGTTCCAGGACTTTTCCTAAATAGGCATATAGTACATTGTTCTGTTGTTGGAATTCTAAACAAAATTCTGACAAACAGAAAACAATTTAGAGACAATTTCCCATTTTTTTTTACCCAGTTTTCCAACTTAATCCACTAACAGCCCATGACGCTTAGCGTTGGTACCTAAATGGTACCCAGGCGCTAATCACCCCTTGTTGAATACATGATGTCAATGGATGAATGTATGACACTCCCAGATGAATGAAAAATGTGTTTAATATTAAAACATAATACAAATTATATAGGCTACTTATCACATGGGTTACCGTGAAGGAGATTCATCTTATTGTGTAGGCTAATAAAAAAGAAATCATCCAAAATTTGAATCTACATTATTTTAGAAGAGAAATAGAAACAATATCGCACACATCCTATCATCTCTGAATTTTCTCTTCTTATTTTGAAGATTAATATTCTACAAATGTATTAGGCTAAATAATTATTCACAAAACAAAATTACAACAATATGCTCTTTCTACTAACTCCTCTTGTTTTTTTGATAGCTTAATCATGTCGTCTATAGTAAAATATAATATACCATTAATCAATTAAACTAAATGTATGCATTGGTACAGAAATCATTTTGGCTCTCATCTTTTTCAATGTATACATTTTGTTTTTGTTTTTTATTATGATAATACTTTCAATACAAAAACATTCTTGTATTTTTCAAATTCGTTAACCATTTAAAAAAGACAAATTCTGTTAAACACTGTTTTTTGACTTCTATGAAGTTTGATGACAACATTGTAGATCAACTGATGCTCTGGCTGGATGTTGGGTTGGAGAATGTCCAGGCTAATAGGGACGATTCGTATGCTAAATATGCCAAACGGTGTTCAGCTCTGGCGGTTACAGTGGGTAAAAAAGGCCTGGTGATTCTAGTGTTAATGAGATGTTTTTATTTTATATGCTTTTTCTTTTATGCTAAATTTATATCTATTATTTCCATTATTCCTTTCATTTTCTCTAATATAAAGCACTTTGAATTGTGTATGAAATGTGCTATACAAATAAACTTGCCGTGCCAATTTTATTAAATGTATTCATTTTTGTAATGATTGGAAGCATAATAAGCAGAACGTTGTTAAAATGTCCATGGAAAAGTTGAATTTACAAATCATCACAAAGGGCAGTGTGTGAACCCAATACTAAAACCACAGATTTATAAATGCTATAAATATGCAAGCAATGTCGACACAAGCTTTATTTTGGATGTCAACAGTTAAGAGTGTTGTTTCACAAAAATTGTAATAAAAGTATTTATTTCTTTAAAATTATGTTGTCTATACTATTTAAAAAGTTGTGATTTGTTTCAGATTAACTTCAGGTCTTTTGGAGATCAGCCAGAGGCTATAATAGCTAAATAAGGCATGAACAGCATTTGGGGAGCCAAACAGTATTAATAAGTCCTAAATAGTCCACAAATTAGTTGAGGCCACACATAACACTTACCTAACAATAGTAAATGCTTTATAACAATTCCTAATTATAATCAATTAGTGTGTTAGTAAGTGTGGGTAAAGTATTTATTAACACATTCCTTAATGATTACAAAATATCAAATACATTAGACATATGATTACATTTATCCTTATATTTATTGTTTGCCAAGCTATAGCTAATGCTTTGTTACTGACTTCGTAAACCCATAAAATGTCCTTTATAACTGGTTCATAATGGCCAATAAATTATTCTTAACTGGCCTATACATTATTTATAAAGTAATACAAAACTATAACCAAAAACATTATCTTATAGCTCAATATTTACATATTGTTCATTAATAGCTTACAAAAATATATAAATGTACTAAAAATGTTAATACATTTTGGTTTAGGGTTAGGGTTAACACTAACTATGAAGTAATTAACTGTTAATGCTTTATTATGTGTAGTTTTTGATGTTTTGATCATTATTTAACCCTAATGCTAAATCATTAATGAGGCAGATAAAATGATAGCATTCCATTGACTTTACAGGGCAATGCTGAAAAGGGAAAAATACATGGCCTGTCCTGTAGACCACAGAGAGATCCGATACAGGCCAGCACATTACTGTGACCTTATTAGCACCCAATAAATGTAAAACAAGATATGTGATCTGGACATATAAGATCCACATTTATATCAAGCCCAACTAGGTAGTTTTGTGGATGCATGCCACAGAATGTGACTTCAAATCTCGATTTAGATTTCATGAATTAAACCTTGTAACAAATCCTGGCAAATGGGATGTCTCCCTCTGTCATAAAACAACCTTACAAGCACAAACTGTCATTTCAATCTCCCCTAACAGTTCATATACATAAAAAAAATCTGATTTCCTTTCTCCAAACCAAAATATACATGAAATATGTACAACCGTTAGTGCGCATTTGATAAAAATAATTATAATATGAAAAAGGCATAAATATTTCTGTTCCAGCTTTTAGATGTCTGTCCAAAACTAATTTGGAGCTTAGAGAAACATGTCCTTGTAATACTAGTCATGTATCATGCAAGATTGTTGCACATTAAAATAACTAGAATGTTATAACCTCTTAGACAGGGGTGAATATCCTTTCCATCTACTGATTTGGGGGATTTGAAAGAAAAGCCTCCTGAACAAAATGCTTAAAATAATGTAAAGTACGGTCTCAGTGGATGGTGGCTCCTTCACTAGTTTCTAGAACTGTCTTTTGAGAAAAATAGATAAATGTGACTACTCGCTGTTAACTGTGCATCAGTTTTATTGATGCCAGCTCAGCTGCTAAGCAGTGAACTTCAGAGTGAAATAAAAGTCTTAGGCAGCTACTCAGCTGTCAGCAGTGTGCATCTCAAGCATCTTAAATGAAATGTAACAGATCAAACATTTGATTCAACAGCCAATGAAAGACAAAGTGTATATCTTGTATGGCTATTTGACATAGTAATGTATTAAACGAAACAAAGCATTTGGTAGCGATAACTGTTCACATGACACGAGGGGAATGTTCAGAAATGTTACTATAATTACGTGAAGTTCTTGAGAAGGGTTCCTGTTTTAACCAGGGTTTATAAAAATCTATAAACTTGTATTTGGGAAGCATGGACTTTATTTTACATTCAACAATATTGAGGGGCAGTGAAAACATTAGAATACATTTGATAGATCAAACTTTTCATAATGTCATAATTGCTGGTGCGACTTGTCTCATTCATGTAAAGTCAATTCAGAGACAAATATTATAATGTAATATGAGTGCTGCACTCCTGGAAGTTGTTGACGTTAGTTGGATGCATAATTAAAGCTCCATCTTCTCCAATCCATTTCCTTCTCCAGAGGGGTCCATAATTAACTTGTGCTTGGTTGGCACCTTCAACCTGATATAAGGGATTGGGGCCCAAGGCTCCCCCTAAGTCAGACACCTTCTTCCCCTGAGGTAAGACTACTTTATTACAACTATCCAAACTCATAGTTCTGCATTTTTTATATTGATTCATGATGTGCGTTTTAATGTTTTATATGGAAACGTGGTGCTCCTGCACTTGTTTGTAAAAGAACGCAGTGATGTAGGCCTAACCCTAACCCTTTAATAATATTTTGCAGGTGTACATAAAGCTCTGGAAAAGATTGAGAGAGCACTGCATCTTTATTTTTCCTTTCCAAAAAAGTCGGTAAGGAAAGTTTTGAGGAACAGAAGTGTTCAATTTGCAGTGGTCTCTTACTTTTAATACATTTGTTTCTCACTTTTCCACTTTTTTGTAAAGGAAAGAAAAAAGTGCAGTGGTCTCTTGTTTTCTTCCAGAGCTGTATTCATTTTTATAAGTCAGTTGCCACTGGAACATTTTCCATTAGCAGTTGCACACACGGCCATCATGATAGCGTTGAATGAAGTCTTTTGAAATGTTTGTCATATTTTAAACACTCTAATGCTTTATAGGGTCCTCTAAGAAGTAAATTATCATCAATAGTGGGGAAAAAAGGTGAGAAATATCAAACATATGGAAATACTCTATTAGAGATATCATCCATTTACCTATTGACATGCTTCTTGTTTCATCTCGTTCCTAGACATCCGTCACCATGAGTACGGACGCAGAGATGGAGCAGTATGGCAAGGCTGCCATATACCTCCGTAAGCCTGAAAGGGAGAGGATTGAGGCACAAACAGCCCCCTTTGATTCAAAGAACTCCTGCTTTGTTCCTGATCCCAAAGAGCTGTATCTTAAGGGTTTGGTCACAGCCAGGAAAGATGGAAACTGTACTGTCACAGTTAAGATGCCTGATGGCAGTGCACAGGTAAGACTGGACTGATGGATTAAAATTATACGTTTGTGGATCAAAAAACATGTAACAAATTGTGAATAAGGATATATTTATTTAATTGATATTTTCTCTACTCATGGAATATATATAAATTTTATTTGACACATATATATACAATCTTCTTAGTCACAGTCATCAAAAGTAATAGGCTACACTCAACAAATTAAGAAATGTTTTTAAAATCAGTGGATAGTTAATTATCGATTGATAGGTTATTCCAGCAGTTTACATTTCAGTGTATATGTACAGGGGGGAGAACAAGTATCTGATACACTGCTGATTTTGCAGGTTTTCCTACTTACAAAGCATGTAGAGGTCTGTAGAGGTCTTTTTATCATGGGCACACATCAACTGTGAGAGACGGAATCTTAAACAAAAATCCAGATTGTATGATTTGTATGATTTGTATGATTTTTAAGTAATTCATTTTCATTTTATTGCATGACATAAGTATTTGATACAGCAGAAAAGCAGAACTTAATATTTGGTACAGAAACCTTTGTTTACAATTACAGAGATCATACATTGTAGTTCTTGACTAGGTTTGCACTCACTGCAGCAGGGATTTTGGCCCACTCCTCCATACAGACCTTCTCCAGAACCTTCAGGTTTCGGGGCTGTCGCTGGGCAATACGGACTTTCAGCTCCCTCCAAAGATTTTCTATTGGGTTCAGGTCTGGAGACTGGCTAAGCCACTTCAGGACCTTGAGATGCTTCTTACAGAGCCACTTCTTGGTTGCCCTGGCTGTGTGTTTCGGGTCGTTGTCACCCATCTTCAATGCTCTTACTGAGGGAAGGAGGTTGTTGGCCAAGATCTCGCAACACATGGCCCCATCCATCCTCCGCTCAATACGGTGCAGTCGTCCTGTCCCCTTTTCAGAAAAGCATCCTCAAAGAATGATGTTTTCACCTCCATGCTTCACGGTTGGGATGGAGTTCTTGGGGTTGTACTCATCCTTCTTCTTCCTCCAAACACGGTGAGAGGAGTTTAGACCAAAAAGCTAAATCATCACCTTCTCCCATTCCTCCTCTGGATCATCTAGATTGTCATTGGCAAACTTCAGACGGGCCTGGACATGCGCTGGCTTGAGCAGGGGGAACTTGCATGCGCTGCAGGATTTGAATCCATGACGGCGTAGTGTGTTACTAATGGTTTTCTTTGAGACTGTGGTCCCAGCTCTCTACAGGTCATTGACCAGGTCCTTCCATGTTGTTCTGGGCTGATTGCTCACCTTCCTCATGATCATTGATGCCTCACAAGGTGAGATCTTGCATGGAGCCCCAGACCGAGGGAGATTGGTCGTCATCTTGAACTTCTTCCATTTTCTAAAAATTGCGTCAACAGTTGTTGCCTTCTCACGAAGCTGCTTGCCTATTGTCCTGTAGCCCATCCCAGCATTGTGCAGGTCTAAAAATGTACCCCTGATGTCCTTACACAGCTCTTTGGTCTTGGTCATTGTGGAGAGGTTGGAATCTGTTTGATTGAGTGTGTGGACAGATGTCTTTTATACAGGTAACGAGTTCAAACAGTTGCAGTTAATACAGGTAATGGTTGGAGAACAGGATGGCTTCTTAAATAAAAACTCTGGAATTCTTACTGGTTGGTAGGTGATCTAATACTAATGTCATGCAATAAAATGCAAATTAATTATTTAAAAATCATACAATGTGATTTTCTGTATTTTTGTTTTAGATTCCGTCCCTCACAGTTTAAAATGTACCTATTGTAAAAATTACAGACGTCTATATGCTTTATAAGTAGAAAAACCTTCAAAATCAGCAGTGTATCAACTACTTGTTCTCCCCACTGTAGGTAAATGTATATGTTTGTCACAACGCTTTAGATTTACTTTTTTGTATAGAAATTGGATAAAATGACAGGGAACATACATATATACACCGATCAGCCATAACATTACGACCACTGACAGGTGAAGTGAATAACACTGATAATCTTGTTTTCATGGTACCGATCAGTGGGTGGGATATATTAGGCAGCAAGTTAACATTCTGGCATCTAAGTGAATGTGTTAGAAGCTGGACAAATGGGCAGCATAAGGATCTGAGAGACTTTGACAAGGGTCAGATTGTGATGCTAGACGACTGGGTCAGAGCATTTCAAGAACTGCAGCCTATGTGGGGTCTCCCCAGACTGTAGTGGTCAGTACCTATCAGAAATAGTCCAAGAAAGGAAAAGCGGTGAACCGGTGACAGGGTCAAGGGCAGCCAAGGCTCATTGATGCACGTGGGGAGCGCTGGCCTGTGTGGTCCAATCCAACAGACGAGCTGCTGTAGCTAAAATTGCTGAAAATGTTAACGCTGGTACTGATAGAAAGGTGTCAGAACACACAGTCCATCCCAGTTTGTTGCATATGGGGCTGCTTAGCTACAGACCAGTCAGGGAGCCCATGCTGACCCCTGTCCTCTGCCTACAATGGACACCTGAGAATCAGAACTGGACCACGGAGCAATGGAAGAAGGTGGTCTGGTCTGATGAATCACATTTCCTTTTACATCAAGTGGATGACCGGTTGTGTGTGCGTTGCTTACCTGGAGAACAAATGGCATCAGGATGCACTATGGGATGAAGGCAAATTCCCCAGATCTCAATCCAATCGAGCATCTGTGGGATGTGCAGGACAAACAAGTCCGATCCATGGAGGCCCCACCACACAACTTACAGGACTTAAAGGATCTGCTGTTAACATCCTGGTGCCACAGCCCACATTCAGAGGTCTAGTGGAGTCCAGGCCTCAACGGGTCAGGGCTGTTCTGGAACCAGATACCACAGCACACCTTCAGAGGTCTAGTGAAGTCCAGGCCTCAACGGGTCAGGGCTGTTTTGGTACCAGATACCACAGCCCACATTCAGAGGTCTAGTGGAGTCCAGGCCTCAACGGGTCAGGGCTGTTCTGGTTCCAGATACCACAGCACACCTTCAGAGGTCTAGTGGACTCCAGACCTCAACGGGTCAGGTCTGTTTTGGCAGCGAAAGAGGGACCTACACAATAATAGGCAGGTGGTCATAATGTTATGGCTGATCAGTGTATTATAGGTACTGTATATGTTGTAATACTAAATGCTAGGCTAAACTGTAAATGGGACCTTGGTTAACTGAGTAATTATTTTATTCACTTTCTAAGAAGCATTGATATGGAATATAGAGATTCAGGAAATATCAACAGTAAAATGATAAATAAATAGAAGAATACCATTTCTGAGTAATCTTAGGTGCATTCCTCTCTAAACATCTTGACACTCGTGCATGTTAGCATTTCTAGAGTGCTACCATAATTGCTGCTTGAACTACAACTGTTATTTTAAACACATACATATATAAGACTAACATGCACACGAATGCACTTTTGTAAATTTAATGACAAGAAAAAGCATTCAATCACGCTCAGATCATCTGTGTAAACAAAATGTCTGCTTCAGGAAGGAAAAGATTTTAAGGAAGCCGACCTGCTCCAGATGAATCCCCCTAAGTACGACAAGATAGAGGACATGGCCATGATGACCTACCTGAATGAAGCTACTGTGTTGTATAACCTCAAAGAGCGTTATGCAGCATGGATGATCTACGTAAGAAACCTGAAGAAACACCCACACACATCAATGAACATAAGACAGTACATATTTATATAGATATGTGAAACCAAGAAATAACAATACAGTAGAACAACATCAACACATCAATCCAAGTAGAAACAAGGCAAAGATACCAACACGTACCAATAACATAGACCCACCTTGACACATCAATCCAACTAGAAACATGGCAAAAGTTAACATGTTGTTACACATGAAAGGTAGTGTCTTGCTTTTTTAATTACATAATGTTAGGTAATACAGTTCAGTTTAATACTATAGCTCCCCCATCAGGCCAATCACTGCATTGTAGAAGATGCTGGACCTTTATGGGAAGGCTCTTCATTCAACCAAACTGAATTAAAATCTAGTGGTGTCTGAGATATTTGACTTGAATTGGCTGCAAACTCCTGTCACTGATATACAAACATAGTATAGGAAAACTGATGCCTTGTTTGGTTAAAAACAAATACAGTTTTTGCCTGAAATCCAGTCATGGCAAACCGTATCGCTGAGGCAAATGCTTTGCTTTTAAAAAATGTGCTTTGCACCAAAGTTGATGATTTTTGATTAGAGGCATTACATTGCAATATCCAATACTTCTTATTCACCCAAATGCTCCTTTGATTTTACAGAAAGAAAACTTACGGACAGAAACAGATTCACATTCCAGTCACGTATTTGTTGAGGACAATCTGTGATTTTGCTAATATCCTGTTCTAATCTCTTTCATGTAGACCTACTCAGGGCTCTTCTGTGTCACGGTGAACCCCTACAAGTGGCTCCCTGTGTACGATGCAGAGGTTGTTGCTGCTTACAGAGGGAAGAAGAGAGTGGAGGCTCCACCCCATATCTTCTCCGTCTCTGACAACGGCTTTCAGTTCATGCAGATTGGTACGTTTGAATGGATAGATGGTTGGATTGATATGAAATCATGTAGGCCCACCCATAATGTTATTACAGGCTGATAAACAATGTTTTTGTTTACAGATAAGGAGAACCAGTCCATCTTGATTACGTAAGATGTTTATTTAAAAATAAATAAATTACACAATGGATTAGGCCAAGTATAGTAATGTCTTCATCAGAGCAAGTATTTTCATATACTTCTTAAAAATAGGTCAACAATGTGTTTCATAATTTCTTAATAATAGCCAATCTGACAAAGAAAACTAAAACCTCTCTTTCTCTATCAGTGGAGAATCTGGTGCAGGAAAGACTGTCAACACCAAACGTGTCATCCAGTACTTTGCCACCATTGCAGTTTCTGGTGGTGAGAAGAAAAAGCAAGAGCCCGGCAAAATGCAGGTGCTGAAGCTTTCCTTTTTAATGCATTTCAGTTGGGTTGGATGTGTACATTTTCCCTAATCCTGTTACATGTATTCCCTCTTCACTAGTTTTACATCAACCTGTATTTCTGTCATTCAGGGGTCTCTTGAAGATCAGATCATTGCAGCTAACCCATTGCTAGAGGCTTATGGCAATGCCAAGACCGTGAGGAATGACAACTCTTCTCGCTTTGTAAGTATGAAAGACATGCTGGCAAAGTGATCTTATGCTGGGGGAAATAGATATCTAACCATGAACTTGTTCCATTTTTTCAATGAATCACAAACGGCTGCACATTTCATTTCTTTGACTATTTCCAACCAATCCTCTGCTGTAGGGTAAATTCATCAGGATTCATTTCCAAGGTCCCAAATTGGCTAAAGCTGACATTGAGACCTGTGAGTTTGTTTTTCATCTTATTACAAATGTCATATATTTAAATTGTAAGCCATCCTTTTTGTCTCTGTCTCACTGCCTTTCTGATACTTACCCTGTAACTATCTCCATCAGACCTGCTGGAGAAGTCCAGAGTGACCTTCCAGCTTCCTGATGAAAGAGGCTACCACATCTTCTTCCAGATGATGACAGGCCACAAACCAGATATTGTTGGTACGGAAAGTAGAGACTTAAGGAAAATTATTCCATCTGTCATAGATTCTTAAAAACATTACATTCAACGAAATAATAGAAATGAGTGAATCCATTCATCTAGACCTGATCATGAGCATAATATTTATAAAATGTTAGTGTTGTCCTTCTAATTGCTTGGGAATGTTACTGTTGGTGGTTTTGCTAATTCAGCTCTTCCAATAAGGAATAGAGTCCTGTTCACCTCTATAATACAAGAAGCCGGAGCCCCCTGCTGCTATTAAGAGCCCCAAAAGGGAGACTTGTAATGGTTTCTACTCAGCCCAGGACCTTCACATTTTCCTCTGTGGTCCACAGAAATGTCCCTCCTCACAACCAACCCCTATGACTTCCCAATGTGTAGCCAGGGTCAGATCACTGTGAACAGCATCGACGACAAGGTTGAGCTGGAAGCTACAGATGTGAGTCATACAAAAGGTTGATATAACTCTAGACATGGAACAGGTAGGACCAGCGAATACCCTGAGCTCACAATACAATTCCAACAACACTGTTGCAGCCTGGACATTTCTTGTCTCCATTTTACTTAATGACAAAGGCTTGTTTTCGTTAGGCTCTACTTGATATGTAACAGTGACAGAGCTCATGTATAAAGTAACTGAGAAGTCTTCCGTTGTGTTTCACTACTGTACTACCTCTCTAATTCCAGGATGCCATTACAATTCTGGGCTTCAGTAATGAGGAGAAAACATCCATCTACAAGCTGACAGGAGCTGTAATTCACCATGGAAACATGCACTTCAAGCAGAAGCAGCGTGAGGAGCAGGCTGAGCCAGACGGCACAGAAGGTAAGGCCACCCATTGACACTGATTCCCCATCTGAATGTATGTAAATAAAATGAAAGACAGATCAAGACGATACCTGATGATTCCAGCTGCCACTCTGCTGACCCCCTTATTCCTGTCCTTCTTCATCTGGTCATGCTTCTCAACTGGATTAGGTTTTATAGACCCCGAACACAGTCCAAATGCATTTATTCCTCATGAAAACTTGTGCTCTTAAAATATTCAACCAGCACAGCCAGAAAAGTACTGGTCACCTCTCCAAAGCTGGTTCCTCTCTAGGTTTCTTCCAAAATGTTGGCCCCTCTTAGGGAGTTTTTTCTAACCCCTGTGCTTCATCGTTGTTGCTTGGCCCTTTAGGTTTCAGGCTAGGTATTTTGTAAAAAGCACTTTGTGAAAACTGCTCATATAAAAAGGACTTCATAAATAAAGTATATTGATTCACATATTGTCCCATGAAATTCTGGCTGGGGATCATGTGGAGAACAACTTATAAATGCTAGAAATTTCACTGGATGAAAATGAGAATACATCACTGCCAAAACGGTCGACCAGTGGAAGTCATGTTGTCACTGGGATATCAGAAACAAGAGATATTGTGTGCCTTATTGTGTTTGGGTTTGTTTTCTCTCCAGTGGCTGATAAAATCGCATACCTGCTGGGTCTGAACTCAGCTGAAATGTTAAAGTGTCTCTGCTTCCCCAAAGTGAAGGTTGGAAATGAGTATGTGACCAAAGGACAGACTGTTCCTCAGGTAAAGCGATCATCTACACTGGACTTCATATATGAATGTGTATGTTGAAAAACAGTTTTCCTGTCTTATCCCTGGACTATTTTAATACTCCTGTCTTATCTCTGGACAATGTTCATTCTCATATCTTATCTCTGGACTATTAATTCTCCTGTGCTATCTGTGGACTAAAACATGGTACTATTATTCCAGGTTAATAATGCAGTGAGTGCCCTTGCCAAGTCCATCTATGAGAGGATGTTCTTGTGGATGGTTGTCCGCATCAACGAGATGTTGGACACCAAGCAGCCTAGGCAGTTCTATATTGGTGTACTCGACATTGCTGGGTTTGAGATCTTTGATGTAAGTGTGAGACAAATACCCGTCAATTTGTTGTCCTTAAGATGGATAAGAACCTTGTATTATTTAATGATGACTT
>JACXGJ010012101.1:0-18555 GCA_016801105.1 Esox niger | reverse complement strand
GTGTGTGTGTGTGTGTGTGTGTGTGTGTGTGTGCATTTGTATGATTCTGTCTGGTCACTATTGACTCTGTGGCGTGAAACCCTGCTGTTACAGTCTGAAGGAAATATAAGTCACTGGGGCAGCCTGACAGAAGGTTGACTAAGTAATAATGTAATGGTTAATAAAATTGTGTTCTAATAATTCATATTATACCACACAATTGATTGTCTTTGGTGATATGTGTGCATGTTTATTTTTGGGAGCAACCCCCTACAGGCGCACCCATGCCGTGGTTGTGTGGTTTAACTGTACCAATCATTGTAACTGACAGGGCAGGAGAAAGACATGGTCATGACTTGGTACCTCATTATTCTAGCCACCACAGGACTGCTTGCTCCCAGCTATACAGCTTTTTAACTATAGCTCTGTAGTGCTCAGGTCTACAGTAGGTTTGCCTGCATTCCAACCAGGAGCCTGGGTAGACAATGAGAGAGTGAAAGAAAGACAAGTAGAGAGAGAGACAAGTAGAGAGAGAGGACTTTTTTTTTTGATTGGACTTTTCAAACAGCAGCCAATTATTAGCTCACTGACCATGCCTTGTCGGACATGTTTACGGCTGATTAGTGCACGGACACGATCATAGAAACACATAGCATGTGTACAGACTGTTCTCCTAGCATGCAAGCACAGTGGCAGACGTGGCACAAGGAATACGCCTGAATGTTTCTGACAAAGAGCAGAAGAATTTGGCTGTAGAAAGTATTTGGCTTTTAGAAGAGGTTAGAAAGATCGCAGTGACAAGACTGTAGCACACCTGTTGCTATAAAATTAAACAGAATCCGTGCTATATCCAGCTGTGCAATACAGACTCCAGTATGCATCTGTGTGCTGCTGTGTTTAGAATGGCCCTCAGCTCCATTCCTTAGCCGTGTGACGTTTTCCTGGACAGAGCTGAAAGCGTTCCTACTCTCTTAGAACTCCCTGGATTTGGGGTGAAAGGTGCATGTGTGTGGAATAACTACATAATCTTCACTGACGTTGTTTTAACAGTGGCATTTAAGGACTGTGGTGTGTTAAGCACATGAAACAGGATTTTTATATGTTTGGTGTCAGTCAGTTTTTATTTTATTTATTTGAGTCGTTTCCATGATCTGTTAACCTACAATCATCTCTGAAGTTGGAAGATATCTTACTGGCAATTGCATGTCCATATATGGTTATACTTTCAGATCCCTCCAGGCAAACACAAACGGACACTACCTAAGATGAGATGGTGTGTGTGGCACAGACAGCTGTATCCTTCAGTCAGTGGGCCGGACCGGATACAATAAGTATTCCCTGGCGTCTCTAACACACTGGACATTTTTTCCCTCAAGGCTACTTATATTAGATGGATACTGATCAGTTAGAAATTAAATTCTAATTACACTGGTCTTCTGGGCTAAAAATGGAGCAGTGCATTTAACAGTTGACCGAAATGCCAGTCTGGCAATGTTCATTTCCTCCCCTCTCCCATTTTTATACCATCTTCCACAGAAAATATTGCAGAATCATCCAGGTTCTGTCTGGTTCCTATTTCATATTATTTTTCTATCAACTCATACTGCTGTTCAAAAGTATGTCCACCCTCTAGCTCTCTAGAAAAGGGCAGTTCTCTAACCAAATTCTAAAATGATAAATATTGATGTCTTCTTAAGTCACTTGGCTGATGTTAAGGCTGCACTCAGACCTGTCAGTCATTTTAGTCAGAGACTAATGCTCAGTGTATGTCTCAATACTTTTTATGTTTAGGGTTACCTGTCACTGTCAGTCAGCCTAAGCCTCTCTCTGTTTCTCTCTTTCTCACTACCTTAGAGCATGAACAGTAGAGAGCTGTCTTCGTCACTAACCTCAGGACTATTTCATTCAGAAATAAAAGTAGATTCAACTGTTACATTAAACATGGAATTACCCTTTAATAACAGCAGCACGTGGCAATTATAGTTGACTCGCTACATCACATGGCTTCAGCATTCTCTGTCATCAGATAGCAGTCTTTGGGCTGCCAGACCTCAGGGCTGGAATCTGATACTTTTAATCTGGTTTCCAGCTCTGAGAAGGTTTTCCTGAGGTGGCTAAATGGAATGAATCCTGCTGAAATAATCATCCCTTTGGAACCTCATCCATATTGATGGAATGCATTAAGGTTTTAGATTTGAGTATGTTTGTAGATGGCAGCAATTTGTAATCTGATGTTTGCACAATAAAGAATGTGGCCTCCTAAACTGTTCCCTATCTAAAGATTTTATAGATCAGAGCTGGAACTGACCGGAGCTTTGTCAGGGTGGCGTTTATGATTTATTATGAGGTACACCGTTACAGGAATACAGCATTTCCTCATGGCACGGGAACAAATAGTCCTTACATCGGTGATTAGGTTTGGAGTTTCCTTACCTCATGTGCCTTTGGCATACATTTGTGTAAGGTTAAGTTTTTGGCATGGATTAAAACATTGTCGTGGATGAAGTATGATGGCTTTTTAAACCATTAAGATTGTATCCTTCACATTTCATTATCATCTCAGCAATCAGATGAGTACTCCCATTAACCGGCTTGGAGGTACACGATGGGGGTTCTATGCTAGTCTGACAATGTTATCAGATCATTAGCTTAGTTCTTTTTCAAAGTCAGAAATACATCCACTGCATGGTTCATTTCTGTTGTTATAAGTATTAGTCTGCTGTTATGATCAAATGCCAGAACTCTGATAGCATCTCAAAGCACGAACAGATTTGATGTTTATTTACTGTTTTGTCAGTTAACTTATAGTCCGACTTCAGAGTCAGCTGAACAGATTTCGATATAGACCGCCAAAACCCTTCAACAAAGACGCATTCTATAGTTATTATGTTGATATTGTGGCTAATGTTTAGCTCTCTGCAGTTCTTCATTGATGGTGAAGAAGATGGTGTACCATGAAACCCTTTTCATCATATTCACTATAACACAGGGAGGTCTCACGTGTACAGCACATTTCCAACAGTTCCACCCAGCACAGCAGGGAGGTCCCTTTCTGGGCGAGTGGAGGGAGACGAAAGAGAGAGAGAGAGGCAGAGAGAGAGAATGCGAAAGATAGAGTGAAAGAGAGCGAGAGGCGGCACTGATATTAATGGAACATATTTGAAAACCAATATTAGTGGAGCAGTGCACAGACGTCAGTTCAGGGCCCTGTTAGTGTAAGTCAATAGTCGTCTTTTATGAATGGAGAAAAAACTAACTGCCACAGTGACCCAAACATTACAACACTGCCACTTAACTATGTAAAACCCTGCTTAAAGCTGCACTGTTTTGTCATGTTCCACTCGTAACTGTGTTTTTTGCAACAGTTAGAGCTAATAGGGAGCATTTCAATGCGACTGGTGGTAAATGTTTATGATCTGTATGGTTTCAGCATGACAACGTAAGTTGTGGATTTACTGTGCTAGACAGTCACATAGTCCCACAAGAGAGTTAGTAACATGCGTTCTCAAACTGCAAACAAAAGCAGAATAGACTAGCGCCAAGAAAAACAGCAGAAAACGTCCAGAGAGCTAAAACCAATTACCTCTGTTATTAAGCCAAGTCTGTGCCCTCGTCAGGGAATAGTGAGAATGTGTCTGTTTCTTTCTCTCTCTCTTTCTAAATCTCTCTGTGTGTGCTTGCACCCCATGTCGGGTAATAGAGTGTAGAGTGTATTAGCTCTAATGCACTTTGTCCTTGATAGATAAAGAGATGTGATTATGGCTTACTTACTGGGTAGCCAAGCTCAGTGGTAGCTAATGCTTTAACAAGGGTGGTCTCTTGTTATTCCCTCCCTCTCTCTTTCTCACTCTTTATTTATCTCTCTTTCTCCCTGTGGAAGCTAAATGCTTACCTTCGGGTGTTCTTTGGAGGGAAGTGCCCCGGGTGGACGACCATTCTGGGGAACATTCCTTGTGCTGTATATGACCGCTATCAGCAAGCTATGGCAACTGGGGTTCCATTTCACTGATTCCCGAATTATTTGTTGGGGACTCTGGTATGTCGTCAGACAGAGAGTTCACTACCGACAGATATTTTGTAAATTAGAATGTTGATATATGTCTTCAAAACATCCCACGTGTTTTCTTTTTTTAATTTCCTGAACTTAACCCTTAATTAATCAGAAGAAAACCTTAACCATATTTCTAACCTTGATCCTTAATTAAACTACTTAAATAATACCAAAATGTATCTTAGGTTTTGGGATGAATGCCTAAGCTTGACTCTATCCCAAACCTTGGGCCGGATTCTAAAGAATGTATTCGGGCCCGGCTGGGTTCGGGCTTGCCGAACTGTAAGAAAAGAAAGGTGTGTAATTGTGTGTCAGACACACTGTCTCTCTCTTTCCTGTCAGCTGCAAAGGCAGGAGCAGGTGTGATGCTAACGTTCTGATGTTAATGACAGTTATTAACTAGTTTCTTACTTGGCTTAACTGAAAGTATTGTTTCAATGATCCCTGATTTTGAGACGAAAACATTAATTTCTTCCTGGATTTTTTTTGGTGTTCCTGCCTTTCCAAGTGACAAATGCATGCAGCCTACTTTTAGTTATACGTGTATATGCCAATATTGTGCTGTATAATGATAATGATAAAGGTGAATGACATCAGCACAGCATGTGTGTGGTGTGCCACTGCCAACCCAGCACACCATCAGGTTTTTGTGAAGTAGACAAAAATTCCTTATTTGGAATTTGTGACATGCACACGAAAAAGGCACTTTAATGTGGACATAACACAGTTTTGGTCAGGTGTTGGAAGATAGGCATGTTTTTGTTTGACTCAACCTGCATTTCAACCAGAAACCAAAGCTTGCATTGTGAACTGGCTAGTGAGCGCATTCAATTTTGTTCTTACTTTAATCCTGACCTCAGCCCTTACTCTTTCTTTAACATTACCGAACCTAAACCTTATGTACCTTAAACCTTATTCAAAATAAGGGCAACGCTGAAGAAATGGTGTCCTGTACACCAATGTCTTTCTTTAGTCCAAGCTGAAAAAATTGCCCCCTAAACACAAAAAACAGGCCTTATAAAAAATGATAAGATAACACAGTGTTTTTGTTCAGATGCATTGAACAAGGCAGGTAGACTTGACCTACTGTAGCATAAAGTATTTTATTAAAGAAACTGATGGGGTGAATTATTTTGTTTAGATGAAAACTTTGCTGGCTAAAACCTTCTGTATCTACATTATGGTAAGCCTTAACTAAAACTGTATACAGTTATATTGTGACTGTTTCGCCATACAGTTCATAGACGCTATTTGAGGTGGAGGTTAACTTTGGCCATTTTACACTGGCCATTTTACCTGTGTCAATAACATTCACTATTGGCCAATTTGCTGTTGAAACAGCCAATGGCAAATGAGGATTTGTTCAGGGTAGACATAAGGGGCTATTCTGACACCTACGAACCATACAGCTCTGTAGTGTAGTGGTTAACGACACAGCTTTCCACCTGGGTGACCCGGGTTTGAATCTCGAGAGGGCAACGCTTTCTGCTGTGGGCCGGCTGAACTAGGGTTGCCTGGTTTCTTGTTTTTGTAAATCAGGCTTGCTAATGGTTCAGGCGCACTACATTCCTATTATATCAGACCAGGCCTGGGGTTGGGCTTCAGTTCAATGAACAAGGGTTGGAGGGGCTTAAATTGTCAGACCCGATGAAAACTCTATCAAAAACAAAAACCTTTAATCTTCACTTCATCAGTCAGGCAACAACAAATGCAATTTCAGTGAGATCATGATGGTTTTGTTTCAGATTCATGACGTAAAATAAAGAAGCTGTTCTGTAGTGAATTATATATCTTTGGGTAAAGACCAGCCATTGTTGGGTAATGTTTTAGAAGCACGTATTAATACATTTAGTGAAATACTTTTTAGGTTGGCTGTGTCACTGTTCAGAACTGTTTGGCAAAAACAGTTCGGTGTTTGATGAATTCATTTTTGATGAGACATCATTTTGTAGAGTGGAACACCACTCGCTGTAACGCAGATGGAATGAGAGTGTGTTTGTTCGTGTGTGTATACATGTGTGTTGGTGGACTTTTGAGGATTGTCATTTCACCATCCCAACCATTTCCTATCACCCCCTGCACCGTGTGCCGTGCAGCCTGCCAAAGATAACAGTTTTCCCCTGCAGGAAAAACACACACACCCACTCACACACACATCCCACCAGGAAAAAGGGATTAGATCTTAACCTGCATGGCACTGGCTGGCCAAAGGGATGCCGGAAAACATGTGGTTAGGGGATATTTGCCCCTTTTCTATCAGACACTCCTAAAACTGATTTGGTTTAATAATATATATGGGCTAATATATTGACGCAAAGCCCCAAACAGGGATGCAAATTACTTGATTTGTTAAATTACTGATAGATTTGTTGTCTCATTGAAGTTCATTTGGTAGTAATACATCACACCTAAAGACACAGGCAAAAACCTGCATACAGATAGTTTGTCTGAATTTCTGACAGGGGTGGTTAGTTGCATTACAAGTAATGCAAATGAGTAAAAGAATACACTTTCATAGGAATAAGTATTTTTGTAGTTACTTTCTGCAGGCTGTACTTTTTACTCTTACTCAAGTATAACCTACAAAATAACACCTACTCTTTCATTACAGTTTTGTCTTAAATTATTTGTTAAAGGCAACATTTGTATTTTTCATTTAGTTTTTTTGGTTTGAGGGTGGGTTGGGGGTTCCCTCCCACTCCTTTTAGTCTGCGTAGAAGTACGAGCATGGGTGTATGTAACTTAATGGCAGGCACCAACATGGAAAATGATCAATCGGAAAATCTCGAAGAGGGAAATTCCACAGGGCCAAAGGGTCCAACCCCAGGCCACAGGACATATTTTGATTGAAATATAGAAGAGGCAATCATGAAATGTGGTCTTTGTGTACCCAAAGACAACGCAACGTTGGTTAGTTACAAACGGCTGTGTTATTGTATGTTGTATTAGTGAATCATTGGGCTTGTCATGAACTTGAATTTAGTAATGCACTTCAGTTAGCAGCAACATACCCAGTCTAGCTAGCTACCGTTTAGTTGAAATCAATTGCTGTTGACCAGGTGGCTTGGTTGCAATTCAGTCAGTCATTCCACCCAAGACCAGTCTTACTAATAACACATATTAGACTGACACGATTTAATGAGCATTACTCCGCTGAAAACCAGCTTCTGCATTACTACAGGCTACTACAGGAAAAAAAATTATTGTCAGACTACAGTTTGCATTTGTACCCTCTTAAATTATCATTCCTTGTTGTTACCATGGCTTTAATGTGTCGAACAATATACAGGTATGTAACTTTTTTTTCTTTTACACTTACATGAGTCGTTTTTTCAGGTGTTACTTTTACATGAGCATATTTTTGGGTGAGTAACAGTATTTTTACTTGAATACAGATTTCCAGTACTCAATCCACCCATGCCCTCTGGCCAGGGTAAACAAAACAATTACATTGTGTATTTGGAGCCTGCTAATTTGTGAGAAATCAGCCAAAGTCAACCTAGAGAAAGGAAGTATTTAAATGAACCAGTGGCCCCCTTGGGGAACATGGAATATACAAGCTACTTATTCACTATCTCCTGCCCCAGCAAACAGCACTAGGCTTTAAGGCCTCACATTCAATGAAATATGTCAAAAGTATGAAAAAATGAGCAGCTAGCCTCAACCAGACAGCCCTTAAAACAGCTCCCCGGATTTTGCTGCACACACAGGAATGGGAGAGCCTGGCCTGTTAGACAACTGACAGCCATTCCTTTTCTGCCCGCTTATTTTCACGTGACACTGAAATATCAAGGTGGCAGACTTTTATGGTGGAAAATGACGGGCCCTACACAAGGAGGCCTTGTAGAAACATCAAGATTGCCACAAGGGAGTTCTGTGAAGGGAGAATTTCTCTGCCTTAGGACTTAGAAACCTGACATGTAAATTCATAATACTGCATCCTTTCAGGGGATGCTTTTTCTGACAAAATAGTATCAATAACCCTGAAAGGCAAACCTCTTGCAGAGAGATTGGACCACTCTGAGGCCAAGCCAATAGATCACTATCCCATTACTGCAACAGAGAAAGCTCGCGCCATTGCAGTTTCCACTTATCCTCGCCCAACAGCCGGATGGGAACCACCATATCTTGGGCCAGTGCACCCTGTCCAGAGGTGGTTGGGTCACATCCACAGGTGGTGTGTACAGTCAGGTCCCAAAATATTTGGACACTGACCAAATATTCATAATTTTGCCTCTGTATGCCACCACTATGGATTTGAAATGAAACAACCGAGATACAGTTGAAGTGCAGACTTTCAGCTTTAATTCAAGGGGTTGAAAAAAAATATAGTATGAAACCTATAATATATTCATGAACCCGATCATGAATAAAATGTTCATTTTTCATTTTTAAAACTTTGTCAAGTATCCTAAGCAGGCAATCCTTGAATTCTGCAGCACATGGACATCACCAAACTTTGGGTGTCTTCCTTTGTAATGCTTTGCCTGTCCTTTACTGCAGCTGTCTTCAGTTGTTGTTTGTTCGTGGGTCTTTCAGCCTGAAGTTTTGTCTTCAGCAAGTGAAATGCATGCTCAATCATGATTGACTTGGCCATTGCAGAATATCCCGTTGCCTTAAAAAACTCCTAGGTTGCGTTTGCATTATGTTTTGTGTCATTGTCCACCTGTAAAATGAAAAACCATCCAATCAACTACACTGAATTTGGCTGAATCTGAGCAGACAAAATATCCCTATACACTTGAGAATTCATCCTGCTGCTTCTGTCTTCTGTCACATCATCAATAAACACTAGTGACCCAGTGCCATTGGAAGCCATGCATGCCCATGCCATCACACTTCCTCCATCGTGTTTTACAGATGATGTGGTATGCTTCTGATCATGAACCATTCCAAGCCTTCCCCATACCTTTTTCTTCCCGTCATTCTGTTACAGGTTGATCTTAGTTTCATCTGTCCAAAGAATGCTGTTCCAACACTGGGCTGGCTTTTTAATTTTTTTGGCAGTCTAATCTGGCCTTCCTATTCTTGAGGCTTCCTATTCTTGAGGCACCTTGTGGTGAACCCTCTGTATTTGCTCTCGTGATGTCTTCCCTTTATGGTAGCCTTGGACAATGATATGCCTACCTCCTGGAGAATGTTCTTCACTGGATGTTGTGACGTTTTCTTGTCTTGATCATGGAAATCATCCTACGATCATTTACCACTGTTGTCTTTCATGGACGTCCAGGCCTTTTTATGTCCCAGAGCTCACCAGTGCGTTATTTTTTTCTCAGAATGTACCAAACTGTTGATTTTGCCACTCCTAATGTTCCTGCTATCTCTCTGGTGGATTTTTTTTTGCAGCCTAAGGATTTCCTGTTTCCCTTGCATTGAGAGCTCCTTTGGCTGTACGTTGTGGGTTCACAGCAACAGCTTCCAAATGTGAATACCAAATGGATTCAACTCCAGAACTTTAACCTGCTTAATTGATTAATAAATAATGAAGGAACAGCCCACACCTCTCAATGAAACAGCTTTCGAGTCAATTGTCCAGTTACATTTGGTTCCTTGAAAGAGAGGATGTTTCATATGAAAGTGCTAAGCCTATATTCATAATTTTTCTGTGATTTAACGCAACTTGTGACCGTGTCCAATTATTTCCAGGCATAACAGAATTAGAATCCTTGGCCGCTATTGTGTCAATGTGTCTAAGCATGACGTAGCTCTCCACGGAGTCAGGCTGAACATTGCATTTTTTCTCACAATGCATTAAGACTAAAGTTGGCATTGCCTTACTGCTCCCATACCTGAGAGGCTAACGAGGGGTGGAGCCCCATTGGAAGGATTAAAAATGACATACTAAAAATGAGAGGAGGTTTAGTCAATTGGTCATGTTTTGGATACTAGCCGGACAACATTTTTGTTTCAGGCAGTATAAAATGGTATACGTTACCGTTTCAATGTTTGGGGTCACATAGGAATTGCCTTGTTTTTGAAAGAAAAGCAAAAAGCTTTTTTCCATTAAAATAACATCAAATTGATCAGACATACAGTGTAGACATTGGAAATGTTGTAAATCACTTTAGTAGCTGGAAATGGCTGATTGGTAGTGGAATATTAACCTGTGTACAGAGGCCCATTATCAGCAACCATAAGTCCTGTGTTCCATCGGCACACAGGACTGATGTGTGTGCTAATCCAAGTATTGTTTTAAAAGGCAAATTCATTAGAAAACATTTTGTAATTAATTGAGCACATCTGAAAACTGTTGTGCTGTTTTAAGAAGCAATAAAACTGTCCTGTTGACTAGTTAAATATCTGGAACATCAGCGATTGTGGGTTCGATTACAGGCTCTAAATGGCCAGAAACAAAGAACTTTCTTCTGAAACTCATCAGTCTATTCTTGTTCTAAGACTTCTGTGCTAGTCTATGTGAGAAATTGTCAAGAAAGTGAAGAACTCATACACGCTGTGCATTACTCTCTTCACAGAACAGCGCAGTCTGGCTCTAACCAAAATAGAAAGAGGTGCACAACTGAGCAAGAGAACAAACACAGAGTGTCTAGTTTGAAAAACAGACGCCTCACACGCCCTCAACTGGAAGCGTCATTAAATAATACCCGCAAAGCACCAGTCACAACTTTAACAGTGACGAGACAACTCCGAGATGCTGGCCTTCTAGGCAGAGTTGCCTCGAAAAAGATAATGCGGGTGTTGGTCTGGGAGTGTTTTGGGGGTGGCAAAGTGAGAGATCTGTACTGGGTAAAAGGGATCTTGAAGAAGGAAGGAAGGAGCCAATTTCCTCCTAGAACTGAATGATGACCCAAAGTACAGCTCCAAACTATACAATAAGTATTTAGCAAAGAAGCAGTCAGCTGGTATTCTGAGGGAAGACCATGGGGTGAAATCTCTTCATATCACCTCAACAAATTGACAGCAAGAATGCCAAAGGTCTGGAAAGATGTAACTGGTGCAAATGGAGGATTCTTTGACAAAATAACATTTTGAAGGACACAATTATTATTTTTAATGAAAAATCATTATTTCTAACCTTGTCAGTGACTATATGACTATATATTTTTTTCCTTTTCCAAACTCTTTTTGTGTCTGTTTTCATGACACAAATTGTATGTCTGATTAACACCTGTATCGGGAACTTATACATTGTTGATGCAGCAAGTCTGTTACAGTTTATCGTTTATCTCAAATTTCACAGTTTTAGTAAAAATGTGTGGTAATAAAAAAAGTAACATTTGTTAACAGAATAGACGTGTAAAGACATCTAAACACTTGTTTTAAAATGTTACCAAACATATTTTTTGAAAACACATTTAGGTATTTCAGAAGACAGTAATGCAGTTCTTGGAAATGAAATTATAGCTCTTTTGTCAACAAAGAGGGAGCTACCAGCACCTATCCAAAAATATGTTGTGTTTATATGTTACACATTTTGGCTAGGTGTGCAAACTCTGGTGATCATATTCATATTATTAATGATAATTCACTTGTTTAATATAATAATAATGATAATTTCGCTTCCTTAAATTATTTATTATATTTCATAATTCACTGCATGAATACTGCGCAGTGAAAGAGTTCACTATCTACGTCTGATACATTATCTATCATATCAAGTTTCTTATCTGTTCTCTGTTAACCAGACGGCCCAAAGAACCTGAGATGGTCTGTACAAATAAACATCATTCTCTTCCATCAGTCCCTTATCCCTTTCAGTATATGGCTGTACAAAGATGTGTGTGTGTGTGTTGTGGATTTGTGTGTTGTAGTGTGATTTGTGGGTTTAGGCCTTTTTGCTCAGATTTCTGTTTGTCTAAGGGCTGATATGGTGATATGGTCTTTCTCAGGAAATCTCTTAGACAGTACATTTTACCCCTCCCCTCTCTGCACATCTCTGTTTGCCTCTCACTGCACATTTCCCACTTGTTGTCTCTGGACATCTTTCTCTTTATCTCTGCAAGTCACTTGATTTAGCTCTCTGCACATCTCTCTTTCTTCATGCTCTCTCTTTCTTTCAGCCCATTGATCTCTCCGTGCACACCTCCCGCTTTGTCTCTTTCTCGCTGCACATATATCTCTCTCTGCAGATTTTTTCAGATCTCTATCTTTCTTAATTCAGTTTAACATTTTCAGGCTATATTGGCTTGAGAAACATTTGTTTAGATTGCAAAAGCAAAAGGTAATGTATATCTACAAATAATTACCCACATTTAGCTATACAGTAATGTACAGTACATTTGGAAAGTTTTCAGACACCTACACTTTCTCCACACATAATTTTGTTATACTTTGTAGAAGTTTGTTGGCAGCGATCACATCTTAGAGTTTTCTTAGGTATGTCTCTATTAAGTTGGCACACCTGGATTGGGTCAGTTTCTCACATTTTTCCTTGTATATCCTTTCAAGCTCTGTGAAATTGAATGGACTGCAATTCTCAAGTGTTACGAACCCCAGCAGCTATAATTGAGGGGAGAGTGGGGACGTGATACCTGCACCTCGCTAACATGAGATCACAAGTAATTTAATGGCCATGTATATATATATATATATATATATATATATATTTACAACCGATCAGCAGTACAAAGTAACAGACTTACAGACATACAGGGGGGAAATGCTTGGGGCCTCGTCGCCCATCTCTAAAACACAAAATAGATCCAAACTCTATACTTTTCTTAAAAATAATAATCTTACCTATATTACATCACTTGGCAATCCCTACTGACTACACTAACTAGACAATCCAACCCTATCTAACTCAAAAGACTGGTAACCGCCTCTAAACCACTATGTACTTATACCTGCATGTAAGCAAATGTATACCCATGTGTATCTAACTCGTAACTGTTACCCCTGCTACAAAGGTGCACTCTGTTCAGTAAATGAATGAATAGCCAAACCAATGTAAATCAACCAATTGGTTAAACGTAAGGAAAAATGCTATATATTGTACGTTAACAGACAAACAAAACTCAAAGTGTCATCAAAAGTGTCATAAAAACAACTCCAGAAGAATGAAATAACAGCTCATTTATGTGGGAGGAGCAGGCAGATGTTTGGCCCATAGCGGAAGTGTAACGCCTGGTGGGAAACAGCATTCAATCACAATTGGGCACCTGTGGCCATAGAGTGGAATAGACACACACAAGCCCAAGAGCCCACAAGGGCACATAACATCAAGTCTCCCCATAGATGTTCCATTGGGTTCAAGTCTAGGCTTTGGCTGGCCCATTCAAGGACATACAGACTGGTCCCAAAGCCACTCGGGCATTTTCTAGTCTGTGTGCTTCAGTTATTGTAGTGCTGAGAGATGAATCTTTACCCCGTTGTGTGGTGCTGCGCACCCTTGATGTTTATTTTGCTGCTTTCATCCTTCCTTGAATCCTGATCAATCTCTTCCAAAACCCTGCTCATGCTATGGTGAGAAAAATCCCCATAGCATGATGCTTTTCTACTTTGATATTAGCTATACGCTGTGCTTGACCAACCTGGCAACTTTTTCCATTTCACCATCACGGAGCCCACTGTACTCTTGGGAAAATTTGGTGCATCAGCTATTTGTTATAACCTTCCCCATATCCACACCTTTACCTTGGATGAATGTCATCTCTCTTTATGTCCGTGTGGAAATAATCAGATGAATACATTTAATGTGACATTATTCATGTTCAACTTAGACAGGTTGAATCATGTTTGAATCATGAGAGAAAGAGCGAAAGAGAGAGAGGGGTACGGAAAAACAGAGGGAGAATGGGGAGGATCTATTCTGAAGCATGTATATTTATTTGATTGGTTGGCAATAATTAATTAGATGTAATATGTAGATGCATCACTTTTTGTGACCTGCAGTGTAATTAGTAGCTCAGCTCTACAACCCTAGTGTCACCTCTGACCCCCTAGTAACTTAACAATTACTGGTATGTCAATGTCCTCTCAATGCTGGCTGCTCCTACACACTTTCCTGTATTCTGAATCCGAATCCATCTGATGCAGCATGGAGACTCACAAAGGACATAGAACATTTATAACACAACATAAAGAATCCGTGGACACTGTTATCAGTCTAATTCAAAAACCATTTGCTCGAATCATTTGGCCATTTAGGTGCAGAATTAAATGAGTTTTGCATGAGAAAGGGAGAGACAGTTACTGAATGAGAGCGAAGGGAGAACAGAGGGACTTCAATAAGAAGGATGATGTGTGAAAGATGGTGTCTGTTTTTGTTTCCCTGACCTTTTGTTTTGGGCAAACAGATTTAGATGGACACAAAAGGAGAGGCAAAGACTGGCAACAGCTGATATAGGGCTGGTACAGGGAACGCACATGCCTATTGGGAACCATGGAGAAACAGCTGAAATCTCTCACACAGACAGGGAGTGAGAGGAGAGAAGAGAGTGAGTGGAGATCCTAACTATAACTCCTGGCATTGCTTTCACGCTCCTTTCAGGACTGCTGAAAACCGGTAGCAGAACATAGAAGAAATCCTTCACTCTCTCATCATGAAGACTGGAGGGACAAAGCTTGAGCCTGGGCAGACGAGTCATGCTGAGAGGCTGTTCTGGAGCTCCACTGGAGGTCAGGGGAGGTTTCAGCTTTTCCTGGCTCACCCAGGACTGCTGCCGCTGGTGATGTTTCTTCTAGTTCTCCTGTCCTCTGGAGAAACCTTAACACAGAGTGTCCCCAGAGTAAAACTCAGCTATAAAGGTAAGAAAGATGGATCTATACTACAACATTGAAAAGCTGATGCACTGATGACCGAATGATCAAAATGTATTCAGTGGATTATAATTAATAGACATTTTAGTTGGAGTTGATACATTTTTTGTAAGGCAGAATCAGGTCTGGCGATAAAATTCGGAAAACCTACCCTGAAGATATCTCAAAACAGGGGGATTAACTAAGGTTACACCAAACGGTTTTATAGATATTTCGGATGAACTGTCTTTGACCTAAGAGGTCCTGAACCAACATTGTGGGAAACAGCAGTTTAACTTAACATTGGCATGGGTTGTTGGAAACACACACTAATCAAGAAATGGCTGCGACATCTACAAAGGGAGAACATGATATCTAAAATAGCGATAAAAGAGAATGTCTACTGAACACACTAAACTATTTCTCTACCATAATGCCAGCTACTTTGACTACTCTTCTGTGATAACACCAGCTACCGGCAGAATGTTTATCAGTAGATAGCATTAATTGCTCTGCTAAATGAGGTGTTTACTGGCCCTGTGTCCATATGAGATGTTTCACTTGTTCTCTTTTTTGTTTTGTTTTATTAAAGAAATAGAATTGTTGAAACACATATAATGGATATTTATGATTGAAATATGAATTTGTGAACATTTAATATATTTTAAAAAAAATTGTAGAGTTGTGTATACATATATATATATATATATATATATATATATATATATATATATATATATATATATATATATATATATATATATATATATATATATATATATATATATATTTAAATGTGTATACAGAAACACCTAGTAAGTGAAGGCGTGTTTGTCATGATGTTTTTATAAAAAGTTGTTTTGTGTCCTCCATACATCTCCACTGTGCCTCTATTGTGGTGTGACAGCTCTGGTCCTGGGTGTGTGTCAGTGTGTTTAATGTTGGGTAAACTAGCGACTGCTTGTTCAGAGCCCCATAAGGGACATTATGGCTTCTTAAAAACATTTTTTAAGAGCCAAAGAGAAAACACAAACATTACAGTAAATTCCCAATACACTTGCAAAACTAATTATAAGCTTTACTCTGAATCTAACCGCCTGACACCTGTACAAAACCCACTGCAACTCTTAATTCAACCCTTAACGTTAACCCCTGATCCAACTCCTAACCTCTTAACTGCCATAACAAACTCAAAACAACTCAACGAGTTACTGACCTGAATACAAACCCCCTCACCCGAATACCAACCTTGAACTCTGACCTCTAACCCCAACTTTGTTCCCTGGCCAAGTATTATTATTATAAACCCAGCATGACTGAAAAGTTAGGCTTACTCACATACGTTCCAATATAAATACATGTTAGTACATAAGTAGTAATAATAACTGCTGCAAATGCTATTTATTTAGCAATTTGGTCATAGAAATATGCATGTTCTGCTCTGCAGTTCACCTTATTCCGTGCCGGCTGCTAAACAGAACCATAGAATTCCGCAAAACACAAATATTCAGAACGTTATCAGATGCTGCGTTGTCATCAAAGACTCTAAGATAACCCACATTCGAAGGTAGTTCTCATGGTACATTTGCTGCTAACACTGTGGATAGTTAGCTGATCTGTGTAAACAGTCTCTGTTGGTTTCTGTTGTTGAAGTCCCTTCGTATCCAGTCATATTTGTTTAAGGCTCAAGAGTTTAACCTTAATGCCCTCAAGCCTAAGGTTTGGGTTGTTAGATCTCCATGTTAGGTTGTTAATGACCTGAGGAGTGAAGGGATGGAATGCATCAAAGGAAAATCAGCCCAGATTGAACTCCCACTTGAAAAATGACATAATCTCCTCCACACAGTGGTGAAAGTCAAAGTCCATCAAAGTTAGTCATGTTTGACCGACCTCACTCCTCCAGATCTTCATCATCCCTGATTGACCACATGCTTCAAACAGCATCATACCTCTATGAGCACAGACTCTGAACACACACCATCCATGGCTGAATGAACTGGAGTTCAGAAAGCTGATGCTCAGTTAACATTCCTCTCAATAACCATCGCCCAACGTTTGTACTCTGACAAAAGGAGTTCAGGATTTTCCTAGCGGAAGAGCAATGCACTGTGTTGAGTAGAAAAACATTCTTGGTCACACCCGCCCTGGCTAGCCAGAACCTTTCTCTTGGCGCCTCTATAGATCAATGCTAAACATCTAAAAGATGGCTTCCATCCAAAGACTCAGTAAAATCATCCAAGACTTGACATGAGGATGACATGCGTTTCTTTAGTGGCCTCGGGCAGAATATATGATACACAGTATGGAAATGCAGTATATCACAGTTTCACTTATGAGGTAATAATATGATCCAATCTTGTATAATTTATGTGACTGTTTCTCCCTCTAAAGTAAAATGTAAATCATTTGTTCCAAAACCCACACGCTGACCCAGATTCAGACATGCAGTTTCCTTTATAGCTGTGAATTACATGTAGCAGCCAATCCATGGTCTCCATCTCTCTTTGCTAGGTATGTCAGGAAATAACTTCAAGTCAGTCATGCTATTTTTCTTGTTGATTCCCTTCAGACTGGTTTAATTGTTTGATGGTTCTATATTTCAATTGCATTACTGGACAATTCTTGTTTTGTTTGACATTAAGATTACTTTGTTTAAATAAATAAAAATTCCCTGCAAGCAGTTTATCTGTTTAGCTTATGTCTATCATAAGCAGGCACACATTATATTTCTCTTAGACTTCATCTTTACTGAGCAGGCTGTCCTGTAGCTGAAGCACGCACAAACACATCATTTTAGGTATTTATATTATTGTGGGCATCCACAAACTTAAATCTAACCCTAAACCATATTGTAGCATTTTCACTAAACATAACCTTTTAGACGAAAAAAGGCTTTTTCCTCATGGAGACATGCAAACATTTTATCTTGTAAAAACATGGGGAAACACTTGTATACTCACATAGACAAATGTTATATTTTAGTTTCCTTGTCAAGATCCCTAAAAGAAATCCCATTCAATATCAAATGTTCATTCAAATGAACCTTAACACTAATCTTAACATCCAAAACCTGAACCAAAGTCTTATTCCTTATCCTAATCCCTAACCCTAATTCTAACGCTAACCCCTGTTTTAAAGGTTACCCTAAACCTATGTTTACCCCAAACGTTCCTTGTTCTATCATGTTTCTAAGGAGTTTTGGCCCCACCAGGATGTACAGTTGGCAAACACACACACACACACACACAAACACACAGACACACACAAACACACACACAACCTGTCCATCAGCGGGGTTGTTTTAAGGCTTGATGCTAGCCTCTGGCTTGAGGTGATATACTGTGTAACTCAAATAAACCAGTAGATCAGAGCTCCATGGGGCTAATAAGGAGCTGTAGATTGGGGCTGAGGTCTCACCTTCCCGAGGAGGGCTGCACAGAGAGGCTGGAGCTTAGAACGCTAAGCTAAGTGCTAACAGTGAGCCTAAGCAGGGCCTGTCCCAGGGCTCCCAGGGCAGTGTGTTTACAGAGCTGATTACAGAGTTAACCAAGGGCCTCTGTAGGGTTACTGTGGAGAAGGCATAGGCACTCTGTGTGTGTGTGTGTGTGTGTGGATGTCTGTCTGTGGATGTGAGAGTACGTGAGATATGATTGTGTCTGGTGGTGATGTGTTTGAGTGTGTAGTGAAAATAATGTTTAAATATTGGTCGTAACTTACTTTCCTAAGCCTTCAAACCCGATTGCTGATCAGAGTGTAACCCGATGGCTGATCAGAGTGTAACCTGATGGCTGATCAGAGTGTAACCCCATGGCTGATCAGAGTGTAAC
>JACXGJ010012100.1:0-18555 GCA_016801105.1 Esox niger | reverse complement strand
CACTGGTCGGTAATGTGTCTGGGGGCACTGGTCGGTCTTCTGGCAGCACTTCCAGGGAACGCCAACAGCTTTGTACAACAAAGAAAGGCCCTGTTGTGTTTGGGACTTTTCTTCTTTCTTTTACTTATATACCGTTTGAGTCAAATAGTAGAACAATGTCTGGCTTCTGTGTGACCTCTGTGGGTGTGGGGAGGTTGACAGGGGCAAAACAAGGGGACAGATGGGAGATCACAGAAAGAAGGGGATCTGTTGGTTCTGTGAATCCAGTGTTGGATGTCCTGCTTTGGTGATTAGCAGATTCCTGTTATCCACACCAACTGCAGTAATGAGTGTGTCAATTATCATAGTTTGTTGTATTCCACTTTCTCTCAAGCCGGCTGGAGGCCAGGATTCATCCTATGTGGATATTCATTGCAGTCTATAATCGTGTTTCAGCTTTATCTTCTGATCCTCTCTCACCCGTTTCTCCCTGTATTTCTTTCTCCTCTTCCTTTCCCCTCCTCAGCTGGAGGAGAGGATCCAGACACTGGTCACTGAGCAGACAGATATTAGGACACAGAATCAGCAGCTCCACAGTCATAACATGCAGCTTCAGGAACAGCTGGAGACCAGCAGGGAGGATCTACAGAGCACTCTGGACCAGTTAGAGCTCCTACAATCAAACCTTACAGAGCAGGAAAGGATGAGAAAGAGGTAGAAGACAAGGGATAGAGGGGCTCTAGGGAGGAGACAGAGGAAATGGAGCACCTGAGCAGACATTGAGTTACATTTGTTTAACATGCAGAACGGTTTACAGTGGTGAATTCATACATTTTCATGGTGGCCCCATATCTGAACCCACAACTCTGATGTTTTAAGCTCCATGTTCTATCAATTTAACTTTGCAGGAGCTAATTATTTTCAGACATGCCATATTCTCAGTGAAATAACAAATGTGTTATATTGACACAGAATGCTTGTAACTGGATTAGAATTTCTGCGTTATCCATGCAAAAATCAGATCCATGCTGGATTCAAACCTAGACCCTCTCGGTTTGCTCCTTCACCCTCCACCCTCAAATTTCTTTAGCTCCACGACCCCTAACTCCCTGTTAGCTCCTCAATCACTAACCCCTTGTTAGCTCCACCACCCCTAACTCTCTGTTAGCTCCTCTACCCCTAACTCTCTGTTAACTCCTCCACCCCTAACTCTCTGTTAGCTCCTCCACCCCTAACTCTCTGTTAGCTCCTCCACCCCTAACTCCCTGTTAGCTACCTACAATGCAATTAAGTTTTCCGGTTTATATGTAGAATCTCCATTTATAATTAAATGGTATATTTTGTCAATGTATAGCAAGTAGGTCAATAACCTGGGTTTGTCAACAAGGAAACTTCAAAAGTTAAATGTGACAGATGAATGGACACATGGGCTTGAAACCCACCATGGTCAGCAGTGGCTTCACTCAGTCCTGATGCATCCAAATAAGGAGACAGAACTACTGCTCAAGCATTGTTTGACAGTTCCAAATGTACATGGGAGGTGGCCCGGGTATAATAACATCTACACTGTCAGGAATAGGGTTTACACAGGCAATAACATCTACACTGTCTGGAACAAACCCTGCGCAGGTAATAACATCTAGATAGTATGGAACATACCCTATGCAGGTAATTACATCTAGACAGTCTGGAACAAGCCCTACGCAGGTAATAACATCTATACAGTCTGGAACAAGACCTACGCAGGTAATAACATCTAGACAGTCTGGAACAAGCCCCAAGCAGGTAATAACATCTAGACAGTCTGGAACAAGCCCTACGCAGCTAATAACATCTTGACAGTTTGAAACAAGCCCCAAGCAGGTAATAACATCTAGACAGTCTGGAACAAGCCCTACGCAGGTAATAACATCTTGACAGTCTGGAACAAGCCCTATGCAGGTAATAACATCTAGGCAGTCTGGAAAAAGCTTTACCCAGGTCATATTTCTCTTTATATATATACGTTTACCGTCCATTTGTTTGTTTATTATTTCATAATTTGTTCATTCAATTTTTATTGACTGATTTATTCATGGAGAGAGTTCTGTTCTGGTTATTTTTTGTTATCTGTTATAGATAATCTTTGTGTTAGCTAAATACAAACTAATTTGATAATTGACTGGCTTAAATACTGTCCTACTAACAGCATGAATGTCTTTCTTTTTGTACTTATTTCAATGTGTTGCTGTGTTTCAGACGAGAGAGTGACCATGACAGGGTAGTTCAGTCTATCTATGAGGAGATGGAGAGTCGTGTCAGAGAGGAGAAGCGACTCACTCAGGTATGATGATGAAGAGGAATGTGTTGATGGTGACAATGATGAGGAGGGTGAAGAAGATGAGGATGATTAAAGATATATTTGGTGGTGATGATGATGAGAATAGTACAAGATAGTAATGATTATTATACTTCATGTTGAAGGACAGTATAAGACAGTAATGATAATGATTATTATACTTCATGTTGAAGGACAGTATAAGACAGTAATGATAATGATTATTATACTTCATGTTGAAGGACAGTATAAGACAGGAATGATAATGATTATTATACTTCATGTTAAAAGATAGTATAAGAGAGTATTGATAATCATTATTATACTTCATGTTCAAGAACAGTATGAGACAGGAATGATAATCATTATTATACTTCATGTTAAAGGACAGTATAAGACAGTTGGACAGAATGCAACAGATTGCTGAGGAACTAAAGACGAAGGAACAGGAATTAGAGACCTCCCTGTCCAATCAGAAAGAGGTAATTATGTGATTATGTTTGAACAGTATCAAGATGCTCAAAGCTCTTTGAGGAAGGGAAACTCCTCTCACCTTCCACTAATATGTAGAGGCCGATGAACGAATACACTCCTAACTAATCAGCTAGGAGTTGGAGAACCAAAGTGATATATAACATTTGGAATGAGTGGGTTGATTAGTACTGCATGATGGTAATGAGGTCAGGTTTGAAATTTAGCCCAGTTTAGCCTTGTTACAGTATCCTAAATTAACCTCTAGCACCAGGCCCTTCTGTAGACCCGAGCAGTGGACAGTTGTTACCAATATACACAGAATTCCACCTAGCATATCGGAGGTGAAGATGGAGCTAACACCATTTTGCTAACAGTTAACCAATCCTCTCAAGTAATTCCGGTGGAGAGGAATAGAAAACAGATTCAAGATTCAGAAGAAATCCCTCTCTCCCTCTCTCCCTCTCTCCCTCTCTCCCTCTACATCTCCCTCTCTCCCTCTCTCCCTCTCTCCCTCTCTCCCTCTCTCCCTCTACATCTCCCTCTCCCTCTCTTTCTCTCCAAGTATCTCATTTGTGACCAAGGCATAATGATACACATTCAAAGACAGATACATGAAAAGAGAATATGTTTCACGTCCTCAGGAATGGTATATTACGCAGATGTCGTTCCAGTCCATCCTCAGTCATACTCATTCTCTCAAAACTCTCTCAACTGCCTCTCCCTCTATTTCTGTTTTCTCCTCCTTTCTCCTTCCTTCTCAGCTGGAGGAGAGGATCAAGACACTGGACAGCGAGCAGGCAGATATTAGGACCCATAATCAGCAGCTCCACAGTGATAACTTGCAACTTCAGGAACAGCTGGAGACCAGCAAGAAGGATCTACAGACCGCCCTGGACCAGTTAGAGCTCCTACAATCAAACCTTGCAGAGAAGGATCGGATGAGAGAGAGGTAGAAGATTGAGTAAAGGAGACATGGACTGGGGGAGGAGGTAGGAGTTGTAATAGGAGGTGGGGGGAGGTAGGATTTAGAGAGGAAGGGAGGACACGGAGTGTGGGGGAAGAGGAAAGAATGAGGCATTGTGAATATAAAATGTTGTTTTGTTGACACATCAATTTCAAACATCCAGCTTATCCATTCTAAGCTTGTGTCTCTCACGGCAGGACTGTACTGAAGGTCTCCAAGAACATACAGAAAGAAAAGAACAGTCTACAAAGACAGCTGGAGTTGTTAAGGTCTGTCTGCCTGCCTGCCTGCCTGCCTGCCTGCCTGCCTGCCTGCCTTTCTGTCCGTCTGTCTCTAGCCGTCTTTGTATCTGTTGATGATTTGTTTGTCTCCTCAGGGATATGAACAAACGTCTGCGGGATGAAAAAGATGCCCACCAGTCCCCAAAGAGGGTTGGTTTAAATCACCTGAGTCACGGACACCCTCTGCTCCTCTCTTCTCTCCTTCCTCCTGTCCTCCCTCAGTCCATCATCCCGACACACCATCAACATTGCCTTTGCGCCAGTCATGACAATTCCCTGTGGACACACCCCTTCAACCATCCTCATGCAAATCCTTGCTAGTTCGCCCTGGACACACCCCTTCCACCATCCTCATGCATATCCATGCTAGTTCTCCCTGGACACACCCCTTCAACCACCATATTGATCCATGCTAATTCTCCCTGGACACACCCCTTCAACCACCATATTGATCCATGCTAATTCTCTCTGGACACACCCCTTTAACCACCATATTGAACCATGCTAATTCTCTCTGGACACATCCCTTCAACCACCACCATATTGAACCATGCTAATTCTCTCTGGACACACCCCTTCAACCACCATATTGAACCATGCTAATTCTCTGTGAACACACCCCTTCAACCACCATATTGATCCATGCTAATTCTCTCTGGACACACCCCTTCAACCACCATATTGAACCATGCTAATTCTCTCTGGACACACCCTTAGCTGTGCCGCTAGGTTGTGTGGAAAACTAACATACTACACTGGCTATGTGTGTATTTATTTTAAGAAACCCGTCCAGGGATGAGAAGCATTTACTCTACAAACTGCATGGATTATTGACAGTATTGTACACATTAGCCTATCCTGCGACCTGTAGAGGCCAGCTGTAGTTGTCGGGAAAACCTCCTGGGTCTAGTCTTACCATCGAGACTGTTGCGGTGTTGTGTAGTTGTTGTAGCATATATAGGCTTCGAAGGAAGTGGAACCAGACCACTGATAGGTCACTTTTTTAAATTAGTCTTTTTCTATGTAAGAAAAAAAAGTCTATAAAGCATCACTCTGGGAGAAAATATTTCATGTTGAGGATTTCTGAACAATGTCGTGTAGTACTACTAACCACTGTAATCTTGAAGTGTATTTTAATTTAGCAACCCAAGCAATAATGCAATCTCTTTGTACTGCACACCTTCAATGATTTGTTTGCAATTAAATCTAACTAACAGATTGTGATCAGGTTTATGGTAGTTTTCACACAAGGCACAATGCTTTTGCTCCTGTGAATATTAAAAATAATACATTTCAGTATACGCTAGATATCTGTTTGTCAACCTCTTTGTGTGTGGATGTATTCAGCTTTTACTGACCAAACAAATGTTGTTTATCATCATGCTGGTGCTAAATAAACAGTGTCGTATACGAGATAATGCATACTGTGTCCATTTCTTTATCTTCCTGATTTGACTGCTGTTATAGAGCAATAATGTCAGAATATACTAGGACGATACTATGAAGATGCTATGACAATACTAGGACGATAAAAGGACACTACCTAAAGCAAGACAGGCAAATCAGAAGCTTGGTACTTTCTAAAATAATGTAAAAGTGCCACTGTTCCGCCAAAAAGATTCCCCAAAAAGTGTCAACTATCTCAGTGGCCCTGAAACTTTCAGTTGATGAACCCCCAAAAAAGATTTTGAACTGCATGGAGTACCCCTGGATTTGCCACTCAAGTAAATATCACTAATAAATCTCTGGTGTCATAGGTGTGTTCAAGTACCCCCTGTGGAGAGGCCAAGTACCCCCAGAGGTCCTAGTACCCCTGGTTGGGAACCAGTGAACTATATCATATATGTGCCAGTTTGTTTCAAAATTGGGATTACTCTGGTTTGATAGTGATTCTACTGATTATTCGTATATAAACAACAATTTCCAAATAAATTCTGTTCTTTTATTATTATTGTTTTACACATTGTTGTTATAATATTGTTATATTTGACAGTATTTGTATATTTTACATTATTATGTTTTGGCATGTACACAGAGAAGCCTTCAGGGGGCAGCCATGCTCCTTGATAGGCAAGGGATCTGTCTGTCTTTCATTTCCCTCTGCTGTCTATCCCTCTTACCCCTCTACTGTCATACTTCTCTACTGTCCGTCTTACCCCTCTACTCTCTGCCTGTCTTACTCTTCTGTGTGTCTGTCTTACCCCTCTACTGTCTTCCTTCTCAACTGTCTGCCTGTCTGACCCCTCTGATGTTTGCGCTTTGCCATCTCCTGTCTGCCTGTCTTACTCCTCTGCTAAAATGGGACAGCTAAAGACACAGCTGAGCACGCGTTTGGATCCGAGTCAGCTGAATGCTTAGCCTGTTGCTTCTAACCTTCACAGATAGCTGGCAGACACACACAAACACACCACACAGACAGACACATAAACAAACACACACTGCACCAGGCAGACAGACGGACAGGCTGAGTGCCCAGGTACCACTGAGGGCGGAGTGGAACAGTTAACGGTATCTGACAGTTGCATCTGGAGGTTTGAGAAGGACTCACTGCCTGAGATGAGGTAGGACGGTTCTTTTTTTGGGTTTATTACAGAGAAATGTATAAAGAGGACAATGTTCATCGTTGTTAACTGGGATTATAATGTAGTTTGTAGGGCATAGTGACGGATATTCTTTGGACTCATTTTTGCATATTAGAAACACAATTAGAAACATTCACTGGAGAAAACGATTGCTTGTTACATTTTATCTGGTGTTGGATTACTGTTAACGTGTTTACATTTTTATTAATTATCCTGCATATAATGTAACTATCATACATTATATGTGTATGTATGTATTAATTATATCAACATATTTAATCATAAATATCTAGAAATTGTTATATTCAACCTATGTATGCATTTGAATAGAACACTTTATTCATGCTATCAGATGTCTCCTGAGTATTGTTATCTCAAAGCTAACATTATCTGTCTGACCACTATGAACCAGACAGGGAATCGGTTGACTCTGTTTTCTTGTGTGAAGTTTGTCTGTTGGTTTTTGCTTAACTACTTGTACCTAACCAAGACAACACTTGAATCTAGATGCTCTGTCTTGCAGAGTTCTGGCTCTCTGTTTTTCTAGCATTTACAGTTATTTTACAGTGTAATAATAACCATCAACTAACTGTCAAAACCATGACAATGGACCCTAATAACAACGATAACTACAACAAAAAGTCCTTTATAAAAGGAAAATATTATTATTCTTTTTTACTATTGTTATCATAGGGTAGTGGCCAGTGTTGTAATTTAATGTACTTTAAAGAGCGTGAAGGGATTTTGGCTCACTGAAACAATAGACAACGTGTCTGAAGTCTCAGAGTTCTATCCCCTCATCTCTTTACTGCCTCTGTTTCAGCAGCAGTAGAAGTGTCTGAAGTCTCAGAGTTCTTTCCCCTCCTCTCCTTACTGCCTCTGTTTCAGCAGCAGTAGAAGTGTCTGAAGTCTCAGAGTTCTTTCCCCTCATCTCTTTACTGCCTCGGTTTCAGCAGCAGTAGAAGTGTCTGTAGTATTAGAGTTCTTTCCCCTCCTCTCCTTACTGCCTCTGTTTCAGCAGCAGTAGAAGTGTCTGAAGTCTCAAAGTTCTTTCCCCTCATCTCCTTACTGCCTTTGTTTCAGCAACAGTATTTTTGTTCATGTAACTGGACTAAAAGCTGTTGTTCTTCACAGATTATATCCATAATAGATATGTAAGACTTTCTTTGGCAGCAAACTTTCCTGAAAATTGTGATGTAATTTATTTTGAAAGGGTAGTCTTGACATTGACTGTTTGATTCAACAAAGATGTTTCAGTTCAGTCTAGCATCCTCAACAAGCTACACAACCCATAATATGTTGGTTTATATGAATGTTTGCAAAACCAATGCTTTCTTTCTGCTTTTTATTAATCTGATGTTTAACTATGGTATTGGTGTCTCCAGGATGGAAACCAAGAAAGAAAATAACAACATGTGTGGGACCATTTGTCTGAAATATCTACTATTAACCTTCAACCTTCTCTTCTGGGTGAGTCTGGCCAGAAGTTTCTCTAGACTTATATATCCTGTCATGTATGAACTAGATTATCAAGATAGGTGAGCGTTAATTTATACAAGAAACCAGGCCCCATAGACCTACAGGTCCTTGAAGAAAACTCAATGCAGAGTGCTCAGGACCTGGAAAAGGGGCAACATTTTTTCAAGTGGCACAAGTGGCTTTGGGACCTGGGCATGTTCTTTGTGTGGGCCAGGCAAAGCCTGGACTTGAACCATTGAACAACTGTGGGGAGACCTGAAGATCGGAGTTCACAGACACTCCCCATCCAATCTCACAGAGCGTCCGATGACCTACAAGGGAGAAACTGCCCGAAACCAAATGTGCAAAGCAGGTAGAGGCATAACCAAAAGCTGGGATTGCTGACAAAGGCGCTTCTCTATTAAATACAGGGTCTGAATACTCAGGTACATGACAGATTTCAGTTTTTTATCTTTTAATAAATTGGTGTACATTTAAAAAAATTGTTTTGCTTTGCAAAACATTATCGGGTATATTGCGATAATAAAGTCTACATCAGAAGATACTGTGGTGTGAGTGAAGGGGCTGAGTCTCTTCCTGAAGTGCAGACATGGCGATGTGACGTGTTGGTTTTTAATTCCCCTGACATTCTCCTGTGCGTCCTGTTCCGTATCAGGTGACGGGTGGAGTGGTGTTGACCGTGGGCATGTGGACGCTGGTGGACAGGAGTGACTACGTCAGCCTCCTCGGTTCCAGCTCCTACTCTGCCTCGGCCTACATCCTGGTGACAGCTGGGTCTGTTGTCATCCTCACGGGGGTTATAGGCTGCTGTGCCACCCTCAAGGAGAGCCGGAGTCTGCTGATAGGGGTGAGGGGACCTTCTACAGAACAACTAAACAAGCATATGATCAATCGAACGGTTAACGGGCCAGTCTATCACTCAGCAGACTTCCTTTGTGATGGCAATTCCATATTACTTCCTTTATTTTTTTATTGAGTAATTTCAGTATAACTTATGTGTTTATTTCTTTCATTGAAAAGGTGGCAACCCTCAGTGGCAATGCCCACATATAAAGGGTTGTATCCATCTAGAGTCCTCTACCTGTCTTTGTGATATAAACAGAACATGGTAATGTCAGAAATATGCTGCGGTGTCGTCACTACCCATCACAGTAATGATGTGTATGTCTTTAAGCGTTTAGATATGGAGCATGACTCACCAGAGAGGAATGAGAGGAATCACAGGCTCGGAGGTGGATGGAGAGAGGGGGGAGAGGAGAGGAGGGAGACAGAAAGAGAGTGGGAGAAAACAAGACATAGGGAGAGTGAGAGAGAGAGACAGAAACAGATCATATTGTATGAATCATGAAGCTGTATGGAAAGAAATACTGATTTACAGGCCCCAGAGGAACTTCAAAACACAAACACACACACACCCCTCACAGCCACACACACTCCACTGACATCTTAATTTATCACCCATAGATATAGGAGGACCGTTATGTTGTTTTCATCTCTCCAATCTGCTTCATATTTTGAAGATATTCATTTTCTTATACTCCCTTTCTTTCCACCCGTCACAGTATATCATCCTGTTACTGTGTATATTCCTGTTGGAGATCGCAGCTGGAGTCTTGGCCTATGTCTATTATCAACAGGTAAAGACTTATACCAGTGTTTCCCAAACTCAGTCCCGGGGGCCCAAAGGACACATTTTAAACTCATCCTTAAGCTTTGATTATTATTTTATTATATGAAATGAAATTGTCCACACCGTGGGAAATATCAAGTTATTCTTTTTTTCTTGTAATAGATATATAGCCTGTTTGGTTACTATTTCAAGTAATTTTACATCTAACAATACTTTATCTCTGATTGAGCACTCAAAGCGTTTGACGAATGTCAAATAATTCTTGAACCCAGGGCTGCTGATTTCCGACATGTTACGAGTTACACATTGCTGCTGCAGAAAGTGGTGAAACGTAACGTAGGTGAGCTATACAGAGAATAGGGGATTACTTGGAAGGTCTCATAGTACCATGTTCTCCTCAGATACATAAACAGATCTTGATTGGCCAATATTATGGCAGAGGTCTGGTTGTTTCATGTAACAACCAGACCTCTGCTATGAAAAGGGTTCATCAAGGGTTCAGTCAAAGTTAATACAATAAAAGTTAAAAAGGTTAACACTGCTCAACTTATCTCTTTAGGGAAAACTATTTTAACATAAAGTATCTGTCCACATTGCACCAGACAAACCATTTTCTTTCATGTATGACCTCAAACTTCACAAATGTCCATAATAAGAACTGGATAATCAGTTCAGAATATCAGATTATTAAATGTTTCTGTCATTCTGTAACGTTCCTCTTTGCACACTCTTCTTCACTGGTTTCCCATGCTTTTCAAATTCCTCTTTTTCTTCACTCTCTTCTCTTTTTCTTCCCCATCTTCCTGCATCAGTGTTTCCCTTTCTGCCACCAGGTAAAATAATCTGTTTGCCTCCGGTGTGTTCCTCTAAGAACAGTGTCCATTAGTCTGTGGGTACAGCCTTATTATTCACCTTGCTTTCCTCCCTGGCTTGTAGTTAGACATGCAAAATCCTTGTAACTTAGTGGACACCCAAATAAAATCCATTCTATTTTCTTTTGATTCCAAGAATGTTCTAATGAGAATATCTGTAAAACCTGGGAATTTTGGGGAACTATATCTGTTAAAATACATTTATTTAACTTTAATTATAGAGATTTTTATTAGTTATGTCATTATTTTCAACTCTGGAGAGGTTAGGTTGACAGGAATGTTGAGAGAGACCGAGAGGAAGGGCACAGACAGTTGGCCAAGCAGGGTCTTGAACCCCCCTGATTAATACCAGGAAAGGAGACATGAAAACCAGTTATAAGACATTAGATTTCCCTGATACCTGAGATTTCTCTATCCTCGCTTCCTTCTCAAAACCCGTTGGATGGTAAGGCCAGAAGAGCCGTTCGCTGTCATCAGATGTTTTTTTTAAAAGGTATGAGAAACGGAGAAAGGACGTAAGGATTCTGGAAAATCCAATGAAGCTAACAGGTTTCATTAGCATAGCATTTTCTGTCTGTATGCTAAAGTCCAGGGAAGGAGACAGTGTCTGAGATGGGATTGGTTGACTGACCGAAACTTGACCCACCGTTGACAAGAGAGGCGAAGGCTCCTTAAGTCAATGCTAAAAACAGTAGCCAGATCTATTCATACCCTGGCACAGGCCACAGTTTAGGACGCATTCCTCCATCCAAAGTAGCAGAAGCCGCTGCGTCAATGTGCACTAACCCGTCAGAAGCAGGAAGTCTTAGAGCCGGTTTCAACAGCTACACTGCTGCATGTAATGAGCGGTGAACTGCATATTCAGTGTCTGGAATAACATGCCTGTCTTGTGGTCAATGAAAGGTGCCTGTGTTGGCAAGGCATAAGCCATCCATGTGTGGGTGTAGGTCCTGTGTCTTTCTGTTACAACCAGTTTTAAGACAATCATAACTGTGTCTGTCTGTTGGAAGCAGTCATAATACATTTATAACTGCATCCGTTTGTTAGAAGCAGTCAAATAGCATTTATAACTGTGTCGGTCTGTTAGAACCTGTCTTAAGACATCTATAACTGTGTCTTTCTGTTAGAACCAGACTTAAGACATTTATAACCGTGTTGGTTTCTACACAGCTGGATGAGGAGCTGCAACAGAACCTGAAGGAGACCATGGTCCAGAAGTACCAGCAGCCTGGAGAAGAGACCATCACCAGAGCCGTGGACAAGCTTCAGCAAGAGGTAGGTCACAGTATATTAGACTACAGTAGAGTCACATTGACATAATTTTCAATTAATTTAACATTGCATGATTATCAAGCCATTTCTCCGTCCAAAATATTATCCCTCATCTTTCCCTCTGTCTCCTCCCGTTCTCTCGTCTCTCTCCCTCCCTCAGTTCAAGTGTTGTGGCAGTAACAGTTCATCCGACTGGTCAGAAAGTCCATGGATCCTGAGACCTGACAATGACAGGCAGGTGCCTGACAGCTGCTGCAAGACTCCCAGTGAGCACTGTGGTCGGAGGGTCCACCCCTCCAATATCTACAGAGTGGAGGTGAGAACGTACACATACAGTCCCCTCCAAAAGTATTGGAATGGCAAGGCAAATTCCTTTGATTTTGATGGCCACTGAAGACTTTTGGGTTTAAGATCAAAAGATGAGTATGAGACAAGAGTTCAGAATTTCAGATTTAATTTCCTGGTCTTCACATCTAGATGGTAAACAACTTATGACATATCACCGTTTGTATTAGACCACAGAATATATATATATAATTTAATATTATACAACAGAAAATCATATAAGAGAATCAAATATAAAACAATACTATGTAATATAATAAAGGAGATAAACAACTTTAAAATAATAAAGTAGATTTGAATGCCTGTTTTTTAATTTCACAAAGCTATATTTACTAACTTATTTGGCAGACAGTTTATTTAACCAAAATATTGCTTAATACAAGTAATTATCTTATTTTGAAACAAGATATGTCATGTATAAATCTTTTTGGGGAAATTATAATCTAAGCAAACTTTACTGCCAATGACAGTAAACTGCTCAACTTGCTCAGGGCAATTAAAAAGTATTTAAACTTGGCCAAGATATCAAGTTTTGCAGAGGAGAGGCTGACATCAATATGACTGAGTAACTGTTAAGGATTACATGGATGTCTTCTCTTCAGGGAGGGTGCATCCCTAAACTGGAGGAGTTCATTCTGAGCCAGCTGAAGATCTTAGCTGCTGTGAGCATTGCCATTGCCTTCCTCCAGGTAAAATCCAGGAGTACAATCATGTAGATTGGGGTTCATTTTGTTTTCTGGAGTTTGTTGATTGTCTGCAGAGGACATTTTATGTCCTAGCGACGTATGGGTAACATGTCCATCTTTTGGTCTTTCAGCTAGTAGGGATGATGCTGGTTTGCTGCCTGTATCGAAATCTGAAGGAAGAGCCGTATTGAGGATCTCAGTAAATCACAAAAACAACATCAGGATCAGTGACAACAGCAGCAACCGCTACAACAACAAAAACTAATATTTCCCAGAGGCGTTTTCTATCTGTCTGACGCCGAAGGTCAGCGTAAATTCGTAGAATGAAAAGTAAGAAGGGTGGACACTTTTCACATATCGTCATAGTTTTTTCTAGGCTTTTATTGATAATGAGAAACGTGTTAAGTTTAAAAAGAAACAGTGGTAATGGATGCAAGCGGATATTGGACCCTGATCCCCGGCGGAGAGCCTCTGCCTGGAGTCTGGACTGCTACAGTGGCTCCTCAAGGAAACCGCGTTATTTGAAGTACTGTAAAAGTGAGGAATAAGTTTGCCAAGCAAAGCAGGAGTGCGGTGGGACAGCCAAGGTTAGATAGCTTGTTCTGTGTTGAAGGTATTAGTCTGTCCTGTATTTCTGTGGGACTAGAAACAGGCTTTAATATCAAGGTTTTAATTTGAAGGCCTCGTAAAAAAAACAGATTTTCATAAATCGTCATATTTTTTCACGTTCACATTAAGGTCGCCTTCGTATAAGAAATATTATATCAATATATTTTAAGTATTTTTTTTATGCAAATGTATCAATATTGACTAACTGACTGTTATAACTGTGTGTATTTGCTAGGCAATTATGCCCCATAAATAAATTAAAATACACATAAGTGTAAAGGTGTAAAGACTTTTGTTTTGAAATGTGTCCGTAGGAAAAGCGGGAATTTGACTGTCATTGGCTAGTTGAAACGGATGTCAAACTTTGACTGGTTAATTTCTAAATGATTTCCTGTTTTCATTTCTACAATGGTCTTTATCGGTGGTTTGTAGTTTACAGTTTGTATCTAAACAGCTGACATGTCTTCTAAACCTACGTGTTTGATTGTAACCAGCGCAACAGCTCAAGGTAGGCGTTCAATGTGTGTTTACTTCAGTCGATTTGAATACGTCACGCTAGCAAGCTGGATAGAGGCTACGGGGCATGTGATGATAATAGAGCGTTTTCATTTTTAAACTAGCTGAATAACTAGCTATTTCAGTTGTCACATTTTATAGTATACTTTCTGTGTCAAAGTGGGCAGTAGTACTATTCGTCGCTGGACTGATATCTTATCAATGCTCGTTTATTAGATACACGACCGTCATCATTGTACAAACATCACCATGAATAACGAATGACGTATAAACTAGTGGTTTGAGGTGGACCAAAATATGCTCCATGAAAAAAAACGACTGTCTCGTTTTCTGGACTTCTAGGAGTGAATGCTCGGTCGTTCCATCAAGCTTTCTGTCTATGTAGTTCAGTATTCAACCTGCAGACGGCCACGCCTGGGGTGAGACAATTAATTACTCCACTCGGGAAAGAATTACTGACAAAATTACTGACAAACCGCTGAACATTTATCATATACCTATCTAATTGTAAATGAGGTCCAGAAAAAATACCTCAGTTCCCCTCAGTAGTTACTATACTTGTGAGAACTTCAACTGCGAGTATGATGGTATTATGTTTCGTTTCCAGGGGAAGCCTATAGATTTTATTGGGGTGGATGAGAGCACTGTGCGATGGATCCAAGACTTCAGCTTGAAGTCTTTTGCATCACCGGCCAAGTTAGAGTCCATAGATGGTAAGATCCAGTACAGATTAATATGTATGCGAGTACCCCAATGATGTTTTATCCTAAATATTGTGTCATTCTAGCTTTTACACATTCATTTACAATCTAGGCTTACAGTTATATCAGTCACTGGGATGATGTTTTAAGAAGTAGATTGGGTCATTTGGCTAAACTGAAGGTCAGGGCATCAGTCTTGTGCTGTTGGATATACTATATCCATCCACTTCCAACTGAGAAACGTTCAGGCTACCTTGCATGTCGATGTGATGACTGTCCCTCTCTTGCAGGAGCACGGTACCAAGCTCTCCTGATTCCGGACTGTCCTGGAGCGCTGACTGACCTAGCTCACAGTGGCTCTTTGGCACGCATCCTCACACACTTCACCTCACAGCAGAGTGAGTATTATACCCTGGGACTTCAACTACTGTAAATGGCCCTAACCTCAACACCAAAGAAATTGTGGAGACATTAACAGATTGAACCTATTGGTAAACATTCTTTGCAACTTGCTGATGACATTGAGACAGTTAATTAGGTTAAGTAGGCGCCCAGTAAAGGCATCATCTAATGTAACATGAACTAACATGATATTAACTAATGGTTTAAGATTAATTCATGAAATAGCTTGATATTAAATAATGTAATAAGATTGTCAGGCATGGTTTCATGGTTTTGTGAAGACCCGTCTAACATGGCAGCACCGTGTGTGTGTCCCCCTCCACCAGAGCCAGTATGTGCTGTGGGCCAGGGTGTGTCTGGTCTCTGTTCCGCCATAGAAGAGGGTCAGAAGTGGATTTTCACCGGCTACAGCCTTACTGGGGTCTGTGTCTGTGTCAGTGTCAGTGTGTCAGTTTACACATTTTGCACACGCTAACTTCCATTCTCCCTGTGCTCGGGTTTCAGCCATCTGTGTTTGAGCTGGTGAGGAGCCCAGATTTCGCCAACCTGCCCCTGATTGTGGAGGACTTTGTGAAGGACAGTGGGGGATCATACACAGGTGGGTGTAGGTCACAACCTGGTGGGGAGAGGGGTTGTTCCCAGTGACCCACGCTGCTCAGGGGCCAGTGCCTCATTGATGAGGTTCATGTGAAGATCAATGCTGCAGCTGAATGTGCAGAGATGTGACACAGGCCTGTTTGGTCATAGTTACCGGCCATGTTGCCACATCTGTTGTTTTCCAGCCAGTCAAGAGGACGCCGTCCATGTAGTGATCGACAGACACCTGGTCACCGGTCAGAACAGTCAGTCCACATCAATCGCCGTCAATAACCTCATCCTGCTCTGTAATGGAAACTGATGACTGGCTCAATGGATCACATCAGAAGTTGAAGAGTATTGACTGAACTAGTCATTTAATGCATTTTTGTTGTGCCAGACTGTAAATTCCATTGTAATTACAATCAATTATAAATGCCCAATTACCATTTCAAACATTTGCTCTTGAAAGGTCCCGAAGAGAATACAAATGAACATTTAATTGTAGTACATTGAACTGGAACAGATCCCCACCCTGCTGTATGCAATATGTGTTTATGGTTGTCTCAGATACCCCACAAACATGTAATAATTATTCACTCCATCCACAGTTGGATACAACTGTTTCTATTGTCAATTATATTTTTTACATAAAACAGTGAACAATGATCCTCTTATTTCTTGTCAATATGTTGCAAAATTTCCTGCAGTGGGCAGATACATTCAAAGTGACAAAGGGCCAGTTTCCTGGATGAGAAGAGCACACTAAAAAGCACTAATTCCTATATCCAGGACATGGCATGATCTCCTTGGGATAGCTGTCCTGAATATAACTTTTTACCATTTGAAAACATGGGTGACACACCCCATTGCCATCCTGTTTCAGCTAAACCCCAGGAAAACGCTGTGTTGATTCATGATTTAATGCTGCTCACCAAGTAGGCAGCTTCAAGTGTTCCATCTAAAGAGTTGCTCCACTGAATGTCACGTCACTCTACTGCTGCTTTCATGACAACGGGAAGCTCTAGAAATGCCAACCTTTACACCAGAAAGTCAGCTCTCTGTGGTGATTCCTGACAATGAATTACAAATTGGATGACCTTAAAAAAGATTATTCCAAATAAAAACAAATTATTTTCCCTGATTCCCAGTTTTCTTGAACGTCAGAGGTTGTAGATTTCAGAGAGTACACATAGCTAGCTTCTCAACTGAAGGTCACTCTGGACTTGATGGGATGTGTTGTTCATTCCAGGTCATCCAAGACATTAGGAATCCTCATGCTGGCTGGTGTTCAACAGTCTTGAAACTAATCCTTACGACACTGGAATGTCGATTTGTACAAGTCGTTCCAGGTTTTAGGTTTGACCGATTTGAAATTAGTCTTTACTCCGCATCGCTACAACAAGCATGCCAACTCATGTCCTGCTCATAGAAGGTCATAGAAATAGTCCAGTCCTTGACCCAGCTCCCACATAGAGATCCCTGTGCCCAGCTCAGTTGCCAAGGAGATTCGTTGATGGAGAGACTAGGGAAGGTAGAGAAAGGAGGAAAGTTCAATCCATTATAATAATGTGTTCAAGGAAAATGTCATTTGATCTTGAATCATTGAACTGCACTTAAAAATGGTGTGTCATGATACTCAATATCTATGTGTTTATTTATTCAGATGTTTGGAAAATCTGCAGATTTTAATGTTTGAGCTGTATTCAGTAGGTGGGAATGTAGAGCCTACCTTCAGCGTTGGGTAGTAGACCACATGCTTGACTCCATTGCTCCTTGAATATGGAGCACAAATCTATTGTTATTTTGGGTGACTGCACCTCTTGACTGTGACATTAAGTGATGACTAATGAAAATGACATGAAGCAAAGAAAGGAATTATAATAATACTGGGATACTTAACCTCTTGTAGCTGAAGTAGTGTTCTTCCGCTTGTTCGTCCCACAGCAGTTTAGGCTTCAGCTCCTTCAGGAGCTCAATGAACCTTTAGAGCAAAGACAGGACAGTGAGCTAAGGCCCTAAAACTGGGATTTCTATTGGGTATTTACTACTCATTCATAGAATGCACGTTTTGTCACCACACTGTTTTGAACGCTCGCTGCCCCAGCGGGAGCTGATGAAGATTTGGTTGAAAATTGATTACTAATGCCTGAAAACACGATACCACCACAAAAGAATGCATTTGCCCCGTTCACCTTCTGGTCATCAATATCGCTGCTGCGTCTATAGAATGTTAGTGACCATGGCAGCAACTCAACTGAGTAACGGAGGTGCTACCAATGAATAACTATAAACTGGGTGGTTTGAATTCTGAATGCTGATTGGCTAATAGCCATTATAACCATTGAGACTAAATACCACAGCTAAAAATACCACAGCTACATCACATACATTTTTGTGAATGCTTTGTTACCAGTAAGGAGTCGTTTTAGTAAAGTATAGCAGTGTTATTATTGTGTAGTAGTTGCAGTCATTTTTGCAAAGTAGAAGTTGTTGCAAAGTACTTTTAGTATAGTAGAGTAGTTGTTGACTAGTTTTAGTGCAGTGGAGCAGTTGTAGTATAGTAGTCATAATGGAAGTTATAGTAAAGTAGTCATAGTATAGTGGAGTAATTGTATATTGTTGCAGTTGTAGTAGAGTAGTTGTAGTTATAGTATAGTGGAGTAATAGTTGTTGGAGGGTAGTTACAGTATAGTGTAATAGTTTGTAGTTATAGTTTAGTAGAGTAGAGTTGTTATAGTATAGTGGAGTAGATGGAGTAGTGTTGTAGTAGAATTTTACCTGCCACCCAGTAAGGGTTCAGCACCATGACTAGAGAAGTCCAGTCCATACAGGTTGAGACCCAGCAGAATTTTGTGTCTCCACTGAGT
>JACXGJ010012099.1:0-18581 GCA_016801105.1 Esox niger | reverse complement strand
GGCTAACATGAACAGTTGAGGTGGCCTGGCTGAGACTAGCAGACGGGTCGTGAGGCTAACATGAATAGTTGAGGTAGCCTAGCTGAGACTAGCAGACGGTTCGTGAGGTTAACATTAACAGTTGAGGTGGCCTGGCTGAGACTAGCAGACGGGTCGTGAGGCTAACATTAACAGTTGAGGTAGCCTGGCTGAGACTAGCAGACGGTTCGTGAGGCTAACATTAACAGTTGAGGTAGCCTGGCTGAGACTAGCAGACGGTTCGTGAGGCTAACATTAATAGTTGAGGCAAGGTGAGGTAAGGTAGCCTGGCTGCTGAGACCAGCATGTCCCACTGATGAACTACTACACTGATTTACTAAGTACCAACGAGTCTTCCTACCCAGCAAACTTCAGATGAATTAACTACAGTTGCAAGTTGCTCTCGATAAGAGCGTCTGTGAAATCCAACGCATAATGAACGTATTAATGGTTAGGAACATATGACCAGTTCAGTATCGGTAGAGTGGCTGTCTGCTGGGGCGTTGTGGTCGCTGATGGTTAGTCTGAGAAACCAGAAAGAGGCGAGACATTTGAACATCAGTCCTGTGTTACAATGACCGAAAGCACGCGGAGAATGTTGACAGCGAATATAACTGGACGAATGTATGTTCATACCGAACGTAAACCGGGATTACAAATTAGCTCCATACGAATGTAAATCCTGAGAGGTACCATTGGCTAAACGACAAAAATGTAGATGTAAAATGATGGGAGGGGCTGACTGTGTGTGTATGTGCGGGTTAACAGCAGTCAGTTGGTAACTCGCACTGTGAATTAGACCTAAAAGCGCTTTACCAGACGCTTTGAGATATTTCATCTGTTCCAACGCCAATCCTGGTCCAAGCAGTCACTGATCTTGATGATTAATCAAATCAATCGAGATGAAATATATGAATCTGTGAACCGGCTGGCAGGTGAGTTCTCAGTGATTCTAGTGTCTGTCCTGTAACTTCCTTTGTGTTATTTAGTACGAGTGCTGCCACTGCCAAGCCAAGACAGACGCACACATCCTACAGTGTTTCATTTACAGACCAGACAGAAAAACACAACGCTCCCCCCACACCAATTGTCCATATACTTACAGCACTGAATTATCACTTGCTCCAGTAGAGACCTCCATCCCATCTCAATTTGTGATATAGTTGTAGACAGGCTTTGCAAGTAATGTTTTCAGATTTTATCCATTTAAACAATATTCAGCATAATGACTGATTACGATCAGTTGAATCAGGGATGCAAGCAGATAGGCAGGTACACAGACAGGCAGTCAGATAAACAGACAGACAGGCAGGCAGGCAGACACAAAGACAGACCCTATTGATTTGGCACCAAAGTATACTGCTGGATAAGCACATAGCCTAATGCCTGGTCTTATTAGAAACCCGTCAACAATATCAGACTCATAAAGACTGTACTGTAAAACCTGACCAGCAAAAAGCTTGACAATACATTCCTGATAATACCAGGCCAATTAAACAAGTTAGCAATACATGCCTGAAAATACCAGGCCAGTTAAACACCGTAACAATACAAGCCTGATAACACCTGGCCAGTTAAACACCTAAACAATACAAGCCTGAAAATACCAGGCCAGTTAAACACCTTAGCAAAACAAGCCTAATAATACCAGACCAGTTAAACACCTAAACAATACAAGCCTGATAACACCTGGCCAGTAAAACACCTAAACAATACCAGTCTCTTTATATATTGAGGTCTAATTCAATTGGTTTAACTTACATGCTTACCTAAGGTGAGGACAAATTACGAAAGCGCTTAATATCAATGCAGTTAAATAATAATAATAATGTTTAAACAGTCAGGAAGTGGTATGAGGGGAACACTTGATTACGTTAGGTGTCGGTCTTATGGCTCGGCACACACACACACACACACACACACACAGTGACACGCACATGCAACAAAGACATGCGCGCGCACATGCACACTTAGGCAAGGCGGCTATACAGGGGGTTTACACTGCATGGACAATCATGTTGGACACAGTCAGCATGGATTTAAAGTGCTGAGGAGAGGAGAAGGAAACACAGTGGCATAATCACACGTGGTATGTTTCTCTAACACGTATCCTGGGGATACACTGTGACTGTAGTTTGCTGAGACAGCCGTTTCTATGGACCGGTATGTCGAGGCATTACAAGAACAACCGAACGTACGCGGCTACTCTCTCACGGCCATTAATCTTGTGAAGAGCCGATGTCATCACTGTGAAGTCTGCATCATGCTACCTGCATGTCTGTATTATGTAGCTGGCTCACAGGGGGGTGTCTTTTCAGTGCACAGACATGACTCTGCTGCAATGTGCTTGGTGTTATCCTGCTAGGATATCTTTTCAGGAAATTCAGCTTTGAGTTGTGTGCAGGGCAAAATCACGCAAAATCATGTCTGTAACAGACTATTGAAGAGAAAGACATACTTGAAGAACAATAGAAAGTCTTAAACTGTCAGTGATTTTATTGCATATTGTGTACCCAGCACAACTAAACTTAAACTATTCTGTAACTTTAGAATTCTGGCAGACGGTTTGCACTGAAATGTCTTGATATTTTGAGCTATTTCTTGCCCCCGACATCCTGAAAATAGCCCCCGTCCCCAATGAAGAGAAACAACCCCACACCATGATACCACCCTATCCCAGAGCTCCGTTAAGGTTTGCTGTTGGCCTCTTAGAAGAATCCCTGATGAGTTTTCTTCCTTGCCATGTCATACATTTTGGAAGGTTGTTATGATCTTTGCAATGGCCTGGTGGTGCCATCTTCTCTACACTTCTTTATAATGGTCTCCACTGTGATCCATGATACTTAATATCCTTCTCCTGGTCGGTACCTTTCAACAGTGTCAGCATGCATCATTTCAACTGCGTAGGGTTTAGTCAGCCACCACGGGCCTTGCCATGGCTAGCGGTTGGTCCATCAAAACGGCGGTACTTCTGTGTAACCACGCCAATTAGGGCCTGGTGGGTGAGTGCAGATCAAGATGGTGAAATACGGGACTCACATTTGTATTGGTGTGACTTACATTTCCTTCAATTACAGAATGAGAGTGACAGTTTAGAGGAACAATCCTGTAAATCGGACTTCTCAAATGAGTTTATCTGGTTTAAATCGTTATACGTATATCTCAAATATAACACAAATCTTTAGATTTTGCTCCAGGCAACGTAGTCTTGTACAAACTGTCTTAGGGTTGTCAAGTGTTTGATGCCATCCCAATGACTCCATTGCAGACATTTTTCCTGACCAACCTCCCCTTGTTGGATTCCTGTGGTGTGACCTACAGTATGGTGATTAGAGGGAATGGTTTGGTAAACTACGCGTGACGACTCACCTTGCCTGAGACCTGAAGGTTAGCATTAGCTCCTCAGCCTAATGCCTATAGGCATTAGCTCAGCAGGCTAACACGGTCCCAGTCTTTCAAAGTGACAAGCAGGAGGACAAGTGAGGAGCGGGCTGAGAGATTGTGCAGCTACTCCTCCTTGGGGTGCTGACAGACTTAATAAGGCCTATCAGCGCTGTGTGTGTGTGTGTGTGTGTGTTGTGAGCACCAGGCCGATACAGTAAGACTCTGATCAGCACTATCTGTAAAAAGTCACATCGTCCAATCCCTGGGGTAGTCCGGCTTGTCAATCAGACAAACTGGCAAATCATTGATCTCCAATTATCGAGGGGGAGGGTAGGAGTGAGGGTTTTACACATTTCAGTGTGTGTGGGTGTGTGTGTATGTGTGTGTGTGTGTGTGTGTGTGTGTGTGTGTGTGTGTGTGTGTGTGTGTGTGTGTGTGTGTGTGCGTGTGTGTGTGTGTGTGTGTTGCATGCAGGGAAGCGAAAAGACTAGGCTGAGCCCTCTACATTGCGTTGGATTTGCTTATCGGGAAAATGTGCCTACCTTGGATTAGCTGTATATTGGTCCAGAACTTTCCGATCCATATTTATGTTCAATAAAACTGATCAATCAGGTTGTCTTAGGAGACAGTCTTAGGAGACAGTCTTAGGAGACAGCGTGTAGAGACGATACACAGGCTGCACAGCTAATGGAACCCTGTTCATTTACTATATAGTGCACTACTTTGACCTGTCATTGGCCAAAGGCAGTGCCCTATTTAGGGAATAGGTTGCCATTTAGGACACATAACACATTCTGTTGATTGTTAGTCTCTGTGGTGCTTAACAGGCACCACACGGAAGTAAAACTAACTGCAATGGGTGGAGTCTCAGAAATGTTTACATGTATTTATTCGTTTGTACATCGCACGTCCTCAAACACAACCCTGGTCTTTCATCAGTCGACGATGACAGTGAAGAGACACCACGAACTTACACGAATGATGACAGTTTCCAATGGCCTCAAGCTCCCTCTCCAGGGTGTTAGCTGTAACGGTATGGGCCGGCTGTGACTAAGCCAATTTCATAAATTACTTCTGTACTGAATTCAGAGTTGATCGTCTTCAACCAAATCCCAGCTAAACCTGTAAAGCCAGTAAAGGGGAAATAAATCATCTGTCTTTACGGCTCATACTCTAGTAATGACACGTCAATATACAATGCACATCAAACTTAAAAACGCACTGATATCCTGGGTCTCAAGCATTTTGATTTTGGCTTCCTGTGGGCTTTATTAAAGTGACACTAACTTCATGCTTTTACCACAAGGGCTTTCGTGTATGAGCTACTGAAGCCATTCACTTTGGACGTTATCAATTTGTGATCAAGGTGATTTCAAAGTATAAATAATAATTGCTGTCAGTCATTGGTTTCTCAGCTGCCTCATTGCGACATCAAGGTCACTGGAACGATTTCACTTGAAGGGTTCGACAAAAACACAACTCTCCCAGCAGTCCAACAATCTGTCCACGGAGTACTACGTCCTTGTCTTTTAATACAGCGATTAGTGTGGGAATCAAATTTGTCGTTGTGTGCTTCTGAAGCTGGTAATTTATACTTCAAAATGTGTTATATTGGATCAATTACATTTAGTGGAAAAATACTAGCATACCCAGTTGAGTCAATGGAGGGATACATTCAGATTTTCGTTGCAAGCGCAACACAGTTGTCTTCACGAATGTTCCATGTCAATCTCATCACAGATGAGAGGTTGTTGTCACGAATATATACGTGATTGGCGTTTCAACACAGAACAATGCATTTACATTCTCTGGCCCGGAGACAACTCCACCACATTCTACCCCCAAGCCAAATGGTCAGTGTAAAAATCACACATTCCTGAGGTTGACCGAGGTCAACACAGATGGCCACTTGTCCCTTAGTAACTAGATGAGCTTAATAATAAAGAAACATGTATTCAGTCACAATACAGCCAGAGTACTTCAAACATCAGACTTGATTAGGCCAAACAAAAAGTGTCTCTACCCCTAAGAGAACATCCATTAATTATAATACACAATGTTCAGGCGCCGGCAGGATTTTTTCTAACTGAAATATGATATCTGTCGTCAAGGTTAGTTCTTCATTACAGTTGGACTCATAATTAGCCAACATCCCACAAATTTAGTTTTGGTGATGGCCAACTTATGTTTGTCCTGCAAGTCAGAATGGTGCAGGCTACACAAGTTTTGACTCACAGAATACAAGGAATATAATGCCACTTTTTCCCCTCATAACCATAAGTTTAAAATACACCCGTCAGGTAACATCAGTTTATGCCTGAGGCTGGTCTAGTGGAGATGTCTGTGGCCCACAGCACATCAACATCTCCTGTTAATACATCTGTGGTACAACCTCTCTCTCTTTCCCTCTCTCTAGCACCATCACTCTCTCAGGTTCTCTAGCTGTCAATCCTATCTGTTGCTATGTATCTGTCTTTCTGTTTCCGTCTTTCTACCTGGTTTTCTCTTTTTCTCTCGGTCTGTCACTCTTTCTGACTCTCCCCGGCTCTCGTTCTTTCTCTGTCTCATTTTCTCCTTCCCTCATTTCCTTTCAACAGACTTTAATGTCATTAAAAAAAAATGACATTTTCAATATATACATTTAACAACCACCCCCCAATAACATAATTAAAAAATGCAAAGACACGAACCAAAGGCAAAAGGTGTGGAATCTACACTATTTCATTACCAGGTAACGTAGCCTTTTCCATTCAGTGACTACGGTGGTGGAACCTACTGCACGGGGAAAGTCGCCACAATTTCCGGAAGATCTCCGTCAGCGAACAGAGAGGAAAAAGAGGGATCCAGAATGAAACCCTATTCGCCTGTACACACTTCCCTTCTTCAGGACACAGAATGCTCCGGTATATTTCGGGAATAGGGAGCAATTTGGGACAATACAATGAGACTTGCAGTGCTGTGGTTCTGCAGGACTTAACGTTAATCCACCGTAAAACGCTTCCTGCTCTCCTCTCTTCACGCTCGTCGTTTCAGGAGGTCTTTCACTGCGGCAAGCCGTCAAAGCTGTTTAACTTTTCAGTTGACAACTTCATTTTCTCCCTCTAATCCTGAAAGAAATAGCCTGTAAACTAAATATAGGGGCGAACAGGCGGATGCCATTCAGTCAGCAACTCTCCTCATAATCTGAGAGGATCGTCCTAAAGATACGAACTGTACCTGGGCAGCCATGACACGTGCCTCCCAAAACAAACATGTTAGGGACATGGTGTGTGTTTTCATGAACGTGTTCACAGTTTGCACCATCCCTCTTGCCTGTTTAGCCAAACTCCTCGCCCCATGATCACAGACGTCCTCGCCCTAGCCAAACACTACGCCATGATCACAGATGTCCTCGCCCTAGCCAAACACTACGCCATGATCACAGACATCCTCGCCCTGGCCAAACACTACGCCATGATCACAGACGTCCTCGCCATGGCCAAACACTACGCCATGATCACAGACGTCCTCGCCCTAGCCAAACACTACGCCATGATCACAGACGTCCTCGCCCTAGCCAAACACTACGCCATGATCACAGACGCCCTCGCCCTAGCCAAACACTACGCCATGATCACAGACGTCCTCGCCCTAGCCAAACACTACGCCATGATCACAGACGTCCTCGCCCTAGCCAAACACTACGCCATGATCACAGACATCTCAACAATGTATCGGAGTACCTCCAAGACGATTTTAGGTAAAAAGAACAACAGAAAACAACTTGATTTAACTGATTTGTGGAATATGATGGGTTGGGCCAGAGAACTCCCAAGCATGGGTGAAGTAGCAGTGTCATCAGCACTGATACCTGGCAGGACATGATCCGTTGATTAGACATGCTAACAACGCGGATGATTTTGTTTAGAACACTACCGCAATATTTAAGGTCACACAAACGACTTCAACGATCCCCGAATGAATGAGGGGACATTGATTCAGAATCCTGAAACAGACTTCCACCACTGCTGACACATCAATACGCGGAGGATTAGCCTGCGCGGTCAACACCAATCAGTCAGCATCTAGACACACTGATACAGCTTCTTCTGTGGTGGAGCTGTAAACGGGACTGCCTCCTGCCCCCCCTCACCCCCGGTACCCTCCCCACGCCCCAACGCTCCTCCCCCCATGGCCTATGTCAGGATGAGATCCAAAGCTATTGAAAGCTACTGAGTGGCACTGACAACGCTAAAGGCCACCGCCTTGTACGAAACAAAGCATCAGTGGCTCTGAACAAACTGATAAAGACGCTTCCTCTAACAAACACAAAGGCGCACTCTCCCAGAGAGGAGCGTGTCCTCGTGCACGTCGCTGCACCCCTGAGCAGTACAACTCAATCCCATCATGCACGGCTCCAACGAGAACATCCCACACGTTACTGGTTGATCCCACCACCCGCTCAGCCCCGATTCAGAGAGCAGTCACCCGTGTCCCGAATGACGCCCTTTTCCCTCCACAGGGCTCTATTTCGTACATCTGTTCAACTGGGTTCAGAAGTAAGTGCCCTGCGCAGGGGATTTTAGGCCTGTTCGGATATGTCCTCGGGCCCTCGGAACACAGGACGGAGCTCTCAGTCGGCTTGACCTGAAAACACAGGGACATCGAGGACATCTCTGTAATGGTCGCACCATTCGGCGAGGCCTTCTGTCCCCGGTTGATGTGCCCAACGGGCAGCTATCTATCTTGCATTTTAAAAGTCTCTCATGTTCCCTTTTTTCTCTCCACTCAGTCATGTAGTCGTGTTGTTCTCCTCCTCCTCTTCCCTCTCTCTTTGTTGGTGAATGAATGCCACGCATTCGGCTGAGGGCTCTAATGGTAACTTCAACTTCTAGTTTTTTTCGTTTCACTCCCGCTCTTGACGTTACGAGCCGTTTGAATTTCATGACCGCTGTTTATGGTCCGAGTTGGATCAAGGGAAAAGAATGCGATGCGTCGAACTTCATGACAAAGTCATTGCATAATTCATAGCTTTTGCTCCTTGGCAACCAGCCTGTTATCTTCCTCGGGGATACTATAATAAATAAAGATAGCGATTTTGATCTGTATATCTGATATTATATACAGCGTAACCTCTAAGAATAAAAAAAAAAATGTTTTCACCGATGACTGGTGAGGGAACAACACAGTAAAAGGCCTGCATGTTTATTTATACAAGCCCGTATCTGACAGGATCAAACCTAAGGACAGCACATGTATATGTAGGCATAGAGTCGCAAGAGAAAGTTCAGGATCCCATTGGACAATCAATACACTGTGGCCTTTGAATTATATGTATAAACTGGGTCTGTGTGTAATTGTTTTCAGGAGATCCATTCCACCTAGTCCAATTGAACGAAATTATAGAAATTAGGAAGAAATTATAGACACAGGATGTATTGATTTTGTACATCTTCACACCCCAGAGTAATTACGCATTGGGAGTTTTGCTACCCTTACATCTGTTAGTCAGTTGGAATGATATATTACTAATAATGCACGACTGTCCAGCCGTATCAGTTTTGTGACATCCATTTTGCAAACCCTGCCGTGAGTCTGCCCTGCCATGCTGCAGCAGGCGCAGAATTGTCAAAGACCGAGACAGTCCTGCTAAACTGCTCTGCGGTTCACGAGCTGAAATAAAACCGCCACATGGGACGTACGAAACCTAACAAAAAGCTCATTCCTCTGAAGTTGTGTGCACCAATTTGTTCCCATCCCTATCGGTAAGAGTTCCACAGGCCTGAATCAACAGCCCGATCAACTCCATGCGACGGATATGTTTCACACCTCATTGGGCAAATGCCTCTCCCTTTCCATATTTAAATTTTCTGTGGAGGATAGAGACCTGTTCCCAGTCATGTGATATCCATAGATCAGGGCCTAATTACTTTATTTGAATAGACAGATTATATTTTCAGGAGTGTAATATATCGCCTGTTGCATAATGATTCAGTTAACAACATGGGAGGCATTGCATCTATATTTCTGGCCTTTGGGACCAAGTGAAAAGAATCACCCATTTGGATTGTTATTAACACAGCAAGACAACAAGATAAAACCTGGGCTAAATCCACTAGAACACAACAAGGACATTGTCAGGGAGATTTTCAGGATCACAAGAAACACAAAAGAAGCAGAGCCCAGGTACAAACCAGGTACAAAACCAAATCCCGGGATACAATTTAATTTTTCTGTGAAACAATGACTGTCATGTTTATGCAAATACAAATTGTTCTTGTGTGGTCCAGACTCAGTCCTGCCTTAAATTTGCTTGAGAATAAGAGACACTGTTTGAATATTGCCGTCAATCTATGATTCCTAAATATATTGACTTTGAGCAAGAAAAAAAAAGAAAAACGTAAAAAAATCTTTATGAACAAGGTTCGAAGCTTCCAAAGTTGCTCCGTTTCTTATTTTATTGGTTTGCATATTTTTTGCACAACATTATTTCTAAAAAATACATGCCCATTTTGAATTTGATAGCAATAACACATTTAAAAAAAGTTGGGACAGAGGCATCTATACTGTGTTACATCACCTTTTCTTATAAGACTACTCTGTAAGTGTTTGGGAACTGAGGAGACCAATTGCTGTAGTTTTGAAAGTGAAATGTTTTCCCCTTCGTGCATGGTATAGGATTTCAACTTCTCCAAAGTTCAGGTTCTCGTTTGCTGTATTTGACATTTCATAATGGGCCAAATGTTTTCAGTGGGTAACAGGTCTGGACTACAGGCAGGCCAGACTCTTTTACTACGGAGCCATAATGTTGTGATATGTGCAAAGTGTGGTTTGGAATTGTCTTGCTGAAATAAGTATATTTCCTGAAAAATACAGGGATTGCGGCATATGTTGCTCCAACACCTGTAGATATTGTTCAGGTATAAAGGTGCCTTCACAAAAGTGCAAGTCACCCATGTGATGTGCACTGATGCACCCCCATACCATCACGGATGCGGGCTTTTGCACTGTGTGCTGATAACAATCTGGATGGTCCCTCTCCTCTTTAGTCTGGAGGATGCGGCTTCCATGATTCCCAAAAAGAATCTCAAATTTTGATTTGTCAAACCACAGGACAGTTTTCCACTTCGTCTCAATCCATTTCAAATGAGCTTGGTCCCAGTGATCCCCAAACTCTTTGCAATTTTAAGTTGTGATATGTTATTCTTGATCTGTGGCCTTATTTGCCCATGCAGTCTTTCAGAGTGGTGAACCCATCCAAACTTCTGACAGACCCATCCTATCTGAAATGCTCTTTTAATACCCAATCAGGTTATTGGCCTGCTGCCAATTGACCTAATTAGTTGTGTGATATTTCAGCAGGTTTAGTTTTTTAGCATTATGCAATGTTTCCAGCCGTCTGGTGCCTGTCACAGCTTTTTGAAATGTGTTGCTGGCATCAAATTCAAAGTGAGCATACATTTTTCAAGAAACAATGCAATTTTTCTGTTTCAGCATTTGATTTGTTTGATATGTACTATGTTGTATTGATTATAGGGTTTATACGATTTGCACATCATTGCATTCGGTTTTTCTTTAATTTTACAGTGTCTCAACTCTTGTGGAAATGGGGTTGTATGACATTAAGAAACATTCTGTGGAATAGATCTTAAGGGGAAATTTTTTTTATCCTGTTTTCATACAATTTAAAAGCAGTAAAATAAACTGTCTGTATGCTATATCTAAGGACTGACTGAATCCTATGCAGAAATGTTTAATTACTTATTTAAATAAATAAATAGGTAAATAAATAAAAATACCACTGAGAACTAATAAATTACACATAGTTTATGCACAGCAGCGAGCTGATCAAGGTTTTGGACTTTTGTATGATTCCTTTCCAATCACAAAATCAAAAGCGTCATGATGTATGGCTCCAAGGATGGAGTCAACGATGCCCAGATCCTTGACTTACATCCTGCCAGGACCCAATACGTTACGCATTTACTCCCTGCACTATATCACCATCCCCAATAGGTAAGCGATTTTATTTGGCCCCCAAGTTTTAGAAGACAAATAATTAAAATGTTTTATTTACAATAGGTTGGAGCATCAAACAAGTTGCCAAAAGGTTGCTAGTTCGAATCCCCGCAAAGTGAAATATTTGTTGCTCTTAGCAAGGAAGTTAACCCTAACTGCTCCCAGATCAGTGCTATACATAGAAATGTGTTCTCAGTCAACTTACCTCGTAAAATATAGTTTAAAAAAATCATGCATGAATAAATGTTACCCTCCTTGGGCTACCATAGATAATAGCTATAATTGTACTAAAACTATAATATTAATATAGTATGATATTCCTATAATATTGCTATACTATAATCCTACTCTCTGTGGATCAATGCATTTGGGTGATCCCCTACACAGTCCTTTGAGCAACCATAGCCAGCCAGTCCAGTGAATCTTGATTAATCAACACTGATTAAAATTGATCTGGCAGAACATGGATGAGTCCCAGTTGAATGTGCTGGCTGACAAACCAGCTGCGGCTGTCCAGGTAGTGAGAGAGGGTGGGCTTGACAATAGGCCAATTAATGTAAAAGAGATAACATTTATTGCTCATAAAATTAGGCACGACAGTTACTGCTGTGCAAAGCGTCAAATATCAACACCTGGCTGAATGTCATTTTGCTCGAACCTGGGTGCCAGCGTGTCTGTGTTACCATTCCAACAACTCTGTGTAATATGCAGGACATACGATCTTTGTAGTATAACACAGGTGTGGATTTCAGGCTCTCTTATCGTGAATTTTTAAAGCACAGCACTTTTAAAGCACTAACTGCGTTAGGTTTTTTTTTTAAAAATTTTATTGCAATAAGTCATCTCTGGATATGTGGTTTATTGCAAATATACCACGACTAAGCATTGTCCAGGCACTCTGCATGTCTCATGCCTAAGCTCTTAGCCATGATTTATTGGCCATATACCACACCCCCTCGAGCCTTATTGCTAAAACATCAAAGATCAGTGGCATTCTATTGACAGATATAGAGGGCATGCAAATGCACTGTTGTGAACCAGTTCACTCCAGATTTGCCCCCTAGGCAACAACACATATTACAACAGAAATAAACACAATGTGTCTACTCAAGTGTTTGTACTGTATACTGTACATAATGTATATATTATGCACTGAAATCAATGGAGTGGCTGAGAGTCTGACTAGGTCTGATGTAGCAGCCCATCAAACAAAAGATCTCGGGGCCGGTTTCACAAAAACAGATTAAGGCTGGTCCGGGGAAAAAAATACAAGCTCAATGGGGAATCTCCCAGCAATGTAGCCTGAAATACTGCGATCATTGTGTGATCTTGAAAACATTGATTCGGCTTTGATCTAACTACAAAACCCACCAGAGTGGCCTGCTCTCGACATGCAGAGCAAATAATGTCATGAACTCACGGGCTGAACGTGATCTGCACATGCTCAAAAGCTTCTGGAAAACTCTGGATCCTTTCCTCCAGCTGCCAAAATGTTCTGATATAGCTGACTGCTTTATTCACAGTCTACACCAGAAAATAAACGATTTCCCGCATAGGGGTTAGGATAAAGGAAAGCACACACTAGTCAGTGAGTTGGAATTGGGGTACCTTCAGATTTACACACTAGGGGTTAGGATAAGGCATTAGGACTAGGTTAAGTTTAGTGATATAGGCTGGGTTATTGAGGTTAAGATTAAGGATAGTGTGTGTGTGTGTGTGTGTGTGTGTGTGTGGGTGTGTGTGTGTGTGTGTGTGTGTGTGTGTGTGTGTACAGCATATGACACTATGCCAAATATGTCTACAGGATTAAAAGTGACTGTGTCTGGATATGGATAAAGGTTGTAGTTTTCCTCAAAGTAGGATGTGTATGGCATGAAAGAAAAGCTTTGTGCATAGACCTCTTATCAAAGCATCTAGCACTGGGGGGCCACAGTTCCATTTGGGAAACAGGCACGGTCATTTCGTAGAGGTGTAGCTAGAACTCACATTCATTCATCGCTTTGGCGTGATCAAGGCCACGACGTTAACTCCACCAAAGTGTGATTGGCTCTGATTGGAAATGCCACAGAGCCATTCATAAATCCCTGTTCGGGAATGTGAAGGGACGTGTTTTGGGAAAGGGAAATGGGCTGAACAAGGTATGTCAATAACCTACAGTTGTATCTAAAACATTTAAGACACAAAAAATCTTTTGGACACAAATGCAACATCTCTTCACCCAACCGGGACAGAGAGACACCCGAGGAGTCACGTGTAGCTGAGCTGATAGTGCTTGCAATGCCAGAGTTGTGGGTTTGACTCCCACGCGCGGCCATGTTGAAAATGTTCTCACTACTAAGTCACTCTGGATAACAGCGTCGACTAAATGCCTAAAATGTCACATACACACAGCGGAGAATCTTCAAAAGGGGAAAAAACATACTTAATTAGGCTAAGAGCTCCAGTCGTCAAAAAAGCTACATTACTCTTAGGGCCAAAGTACATTTGTGACAAATGCCCCTGTGACAGACTGCACTAAAACCATACACAGCTGTCGGAAATGAACCAGCACCTACCCAGCAGGGACTCATAATGTTCTGGATGAATAAACACCCTTAAAAAACTCATGCAATAGGCTACCTTTGGTTCTTAGACGTTAACCTCAGGTAAGAGCACGTGAGATGAACAGGGGATTAGTGAATGCTTTGTCCATTATCAAACTATGGGTTGTGAATTCTAGCATTTATTCACACTTCAATAAAAAATGGAGTAGGCTTTTGAAAGGACACTGACGTTTTTTCTGTTTTTAGGAATCAAAAACAGCAACAGTAGCTTACTAGAGCCTTGCTCAAGATATCCATCTAGTGGCTAGTGGTGAACCTGTCTGTGTATCACTACCAAACACATCGATATTTCTCCACAACCAGAACTATATTCTCAGCTATCACGCAGGAATAAACTGTAATATTATTCATCTTAAAAGCTCAGGGACCCATCCAACTTTAAAGACACTACGCAAAAGACCACGTGTCCGTTGCTGATAGTGCACTATTAGCTATGTAGGAAATGTATTCTTCACGTGAAACGACTCCTCTTGCCAAAACTGCAGCATGAGAATTATGGCCTGAGTTGATGTTTTAATCACTCGTCGTGTAACTGCCATTTTACCATAACTAAAGGATTTAATCAAACCATGCGGTAGCATATGTTGGGTACCGGTCAAACTGCAGGAAACCAAAAACGATTATTTGTTCAAGTTTAACTATTTTTATTTTACCTTCATATTTTGACAGGCGGAAAAATGTAATCTACCGCAAGTCAAAATATGAAGGACATTATAAATTACAATTAAGCCGGGATGCTTTTACAATTAAGCCTCGTTGCTTGATTCCGTATGGTAAAAATACAATTCCTTATGAAATTATAATAAAACCGTGCCTGACAACAGAGTTTAACATACAGCCCATCCAGCTGAAGTCACGGGCACCCATTCATCATCCCATTCACAACGCCGTGGCAACCGCGTGGGCTACTCCGAGGTAATAGCTACTTCCGTTGCCCGGAGTCGAACGAATAAAAACATCACAAACACAATCTAGTGTACCAGCAGGATCGTCATATCCTGACAAAATCTGTAAGAGATTGGGGCGTCCCTTAATAGTGCATTACTTTTAACTAGGGCCCATATGGCAGAGTTGCACTGTGTGCAATAGGACAGGTAATGGCCTGACTGTGTCCAGAAAATGACCTCATGTCAGACTTCATCGACATCCAACCCGTTATTGCTTTAAGATTCATTTCCCACCGCAACTTGTGAAGTAAAAGAGAATTTGTCTTGGATGTTCGTCCCAAGGCACGGATAATATACCGGACTCCGCCACATAGTATACTTTTGTACAGTGCTATAACACAGTAATATTTTTTGTCATGGGATTCAAGGTGATCTCCCCTACAAATTATTCATAAACAAACCTTACCTTTCATCTTGGGGAATAATGTACTGTGTTTATTAAATGCGAGTATAGTCTTAGTATAATTCGATTAATATGTAAATTGATAAGCTAATGCATATCAATGCCTAAAATAGACCCACAAATACACTGTATTTAAAAACGAAACTGCATCAAATAGTTTCATATAGGCTGAATTTCCAATGTAACTTGTATGAAACACACAAATTACCCCCGGATATAATAACACTTTTCATGGTCAACAGCTTTTGAGTCCCAGGGCCATTATCATTCAGAGGATTATTCTGTTACACCGCATAAGCAGACCTTGCAACTACACTTGAGACAAGGCAATTATCCAGGAAGCACTTGAGACACGGCAGATTACACTTCTCAAAAACTAGCAATTAATATGCATTTAAACAGATTCAGAACTTTTCTCCACTTGATGGCATTAGAATGGCATATAAAACTCACGGAAAGAAGTGATCCTACCTTTTATGTGTTCTGGGTTCTCTTGCTTTCTTTTACCTTCCAATGACAGTTCCCGGTTGTGAAGTATATCGTTTTAACAATGTCGTGTGCACTGGCTCAATTATTACAATTTTTTGTGTGGAGAAAGTGGAGTGAATTGTAAATCGATGTTCACGTAAAAGTATACAGTCAAGTCCTCGGCTTGAATAATCTTCGCGCCTCACTTCTCCGACTACCCATCGCATCTGCAAACCCCAGCACCAGCGCGGATCGTTTAAATACTAATGACGTCACACGCGCTCTCATCTTTGGTACTCAAGTGGCATGAGTGAATATTTTACCAAAGCCATACCCATTCATAAATATCACAGTAATATATGACGGTTCATATGTCCTTATGCATTTTTTTTACATAAAATAACACAGTTCCAATCTTTTTTCCATCGTCTTATCTGGACTAGAAGATTAACGACTTTGGAAACCGGGAATATTAAAAACACCAATAAAGCAGTTGAGATGCAAATGTAATTAATGTATGCAATTTATTTAAAGCCACGAACTACTGTATAGCCTACTTATTAGAATAATAAGAAAAAACTTTATTTTCCAAAGTTACTTAATTAGTGGATCCAAAACATTAAAATCTCACTTTAGAATGCATTGCTTCCCAAACATCGTTTAAAGGGCCATGTGTTCACTGTAAGACAAACCTTTTCAATTTTTTTTTCAACGATGGACTTAGAAACTGTTGTAATATAAATTCGTTAGTGGAGGCATTTAATTCATGACGTCAACACTACGACACGCTCGCGCTTGCGCAGTGGGCTTCCGTTGGACTTCATGGATTGTTTACAACTTCAGTCTTTTCCCGCTTGTCTTGTTATTATTGGCTTAACTGTAAAAAGAACCGTGCAAAAAAACATGTTCTATAAGCCGGAACAATGATTAAGACTGAAAAGGTGTTGCATTTGAAGAGTTCCAGAGGAAGGAAGGTCCGTGTGGTCCGGGAACATTATCTGAGGGAGCTTGTTCCCTGCTACAGCTCTCTCTGTCAAGCAGATTGTGCCAACGGTAAAGTCATGTTTTACAAAAAGCAATGCACTTGTCATTCATCTTCTCTGATAATTTTTTTCTTCTTGCAACGTTTATAACACAACTAGCTAGCTAGCAAGCAAGGTACAGCTAGGTATTCTTATAACAAGGCGTTAGCTACCACAGACAATGTTTCTGTGTCAAACAGAATGCGCCAACGGTAGAAATAACGTTTTACAAACAGTGAATGCGCTTGTGTCCCTCATCTTTTTGACGATAACAACGTTGTTAACGTTATACCCGGGTGATTTGAATTCTGAATGCTCAATTGCTGAAACCCCCGATATATAGTATACCACGGGTTTGACATTTGTTTATTCTGAATACAACGTTAGTAACTAGTTTATATTGGCAATACGGCATCTCGGTAGTGTGTGGTATATTGCCAATGTGCCACGGCTAAGTGCTGTGGCTAGGCATTCAGCGTTGTGTCGTGCATAAATACAATTCTTTGCCAACTATCTAAATAGCAGAAGATGTTGCTCAATATCATACGAAGTCACCTGATGGTCGTTTTTAGCAGTTGCACTGAAACAACAGTTGTCAACTAGCTGTGGTTCCTAAATACAATAGCAAAAATAATGATGAAGCCACCTGCGGATCCGTTACAATGTTCACCCAGCGCGGCAGTGGGGGAGCTCTATGTGTAGGCATGGTAACATTGCCCCCCCCCAACCACCAAACACGATTTCTCCAGGAGATTGGCTGACCTGACTGTACTCTCTGTCTTTCCCTGTACTCTGGCCCAGCAGAAGGCAAGGTGCTGTCGGGAGATGTGACCCACTATGTGGTGCCAGATGCAGGTGTGGCCATGGACTTCATGGAGATACTGGAGTTCAGGGAGATCCAGGGGCTAGTGTTCACGCAGACCGCCTGTCAGGCGGTTCAACACAGCAGGGGACGCAGGTACTGTGGGTTCAAGCCACCAGTGTTGTTGTCCCTGGGCCATGTTGTGGTTCGGGACAGGTCCATTTTTGATTGGACCCCTGGTGGGATGTATTTGTTTGACACCCGTGATTAAAGTCTTGACCCCTAGGCCAGGGGTCGGCAACTGAATTTCATGTTGCTGTCCCCAGCCCTAGATATACACCTCTTAAAAATCAAATCCTTGGTCTAATCTCTGTCTGTTTTCACAGAAGTTGAGATGAGTTTAATATTTGGCCTTATCAAATTGGCAGATGATATTCATACCTTCAATTTTATTTCCCATTCTTGCCATGGCCTCAGGGTTCATTAAATTGAAACTGGGGTAATCCCTATACATTTTTATAATTACACTTTAAAAGGGTTTAAATGGTCCCTCAGAGAACGAAGATATTCAAGAAACCCTTTAAACTCTTAGAAGATTACCTGAAGTAGTGACAGGGTTTCCCCAAACGTTCAGTTCAAAAACGAACCCTCCAGAAATACTACTAGCAAGAAAATTGTCGGCCTGTGACCATTTCGAGGTAAATCTTTGAGACCTTGAACTGGAGGGTGTTTTACCGTTAATGAAAATAGCTGTACTCCAGGGTGGCAGAAAACCTCAACCTCAGCCTCATTATACAGTGGTTATGCTGATCAAGCTAAACAAGATCTAGCCCGTGTATGAATTATGTAGTAAACATAGTGTTACACAACAATTCCAAGACTGTACGGTGATTCTCGTATGTGTGTGTGTGTGTGTGTGTGTGTGTGTGTGTGTGT
>JACXGJ010012098.1:0-18555 GCA_016801105.1 Esox niger | reverse complement strand
ACCGACTGGCTTAATGGCTAACCGACTGGCTTAATGGCTAACCGACTGGCTTAATGGCTAACCGACTGGCTTGCTGGCTTAATGATTGGTGTCATGACTGACTGGCTGGCATTTGTCTTTAGCACCACCACACATTAACATCACAAGCACATACCATACTTTCTCACACATTAAAACTACAAGTTCTTCATGAAATACAACCATATCATTCAGGTAAAACCAAAACAATCCATACATTCATTTAAGACATAAAGGACATACATATATAAATTTACAGAGGACCACTGCCCTAGCTTGGATTGATAAAAATAAAATAAATAAATAGAAGAAGCTAAGAATGTTCCTTGAAAAATTTGAGATGTGTTCAGTAGTCCCACCACACAAGGGATAAATGACTGTATAATTATTTTCTTCTTGGCCATGGACATTCTGTAGCACTGTCCTGAGAGGAGCTTTTCGAACTGAGGCTATAATGTCTGGGAGGGGTCCTCAATGTTTTGTTTCGAGCTTGTTAAATTCTCTCCTGTGACAAATTTAATTGGAGAATGGCCTATATTAGATTCAGTTATTAACTCACCAAACCATTTTACCTGCTCATGAATCTGAAGATTCCATTGATTATTTTGTGTCAAAATTTAATTTTCTTTTAGTCAGTTCACATGAAGTGAAATCACACAGCTATTAATCATCTCACTTCAGGAAATTATTTTTAAATGTTTAGGATTCGATTAAAGCTTGGAGAACTCAATTTGAGAACACCATCATGCCCAATCTTCAATTTGTCGTTGGTGTTAATATTTTGGTGAATAGTGGCATAATGGTCAAACAAATATTTGACTAATATAGTGGCATGATGGTAAAACAAATATCTGACAAATATAAGACTGTTAGTCATTATATAGAAAGGCGTCATGTACACACACAAGTATATTTCAATGAAAACATATCCATAAATGTGAAGATACATTATTTTATTTAATATCAACTGCAATGCACAAAAGCCAAGCCAAGCGCGACCTAATGAACAAACATGAAAGTTGCCCTTTGATGCTGAGGAGGTGTTTCCTTTGTCCACAGGCCCCTAAGGGAGAGTGGCACGGCAGTGGCACCGATAGTGACTATGACAACACTCAGACGTATGAGCTGTCACTAAGGTAACGCTGGGGTAGAGGAGGAATGTCTAGAGCAGCAGAAACGCCAGTGACTGAGTCCCTCTGGGGTCTCTCTATATGTCTAGCAGAGGCTGAAAGGGCAGTGACTGAATCAGTCTGGGGCTGCCTTGGTCTCTAGCAGGGCCGGAAGGATTAGTGGCAAAATCTCTCTGGGGGCTCCTAAGATGGTTAACAGGGGTAGATGGGCTGGGCTCTGAAAAGACTCAGGTGGTGTGGATTATAGATTCTGTCCTGTGCGTTAGACTGGTGTACAGTACCAGTCAAAAGTTTGGAGCTTCTTTGTCAAGGGTGATTTTCTTTATTTTTTACAATTTTCCACATGGTAGTGTAATTTTCAAAACATAAAAACTATGAAATAATACAAGTTATCATGTCATACCCCAAAAAAGTGTTAAATAAATCAAAATGCACTCATATTTTGGATTATTTAAATTACACATCATACCTCTGTGCTTTATGTTGCGAAACACATTTGGAGATATATTCACACACACCATCTCACAAAAACACACCAAAAACCCAATATTTGGATTCACCCAACCCAAGGACAATTTCCACTGGTCCGATGTGCATTTCTCATGTCTTTGCCCAAGCAGGTTTCTTCTTCTGATTGGTGTTGTTCAGTAGTGTTTCCTTCATGCCGTTTGACCATGAAAACCGGATTCACACAGTCTCCTCCGAAAAATTGATGTTAAGATTTATTTGGGCTGAAATCTGATGTGCAGTTAATTGCCGACACCTGAGGCTGGTAACTTTTTCTTCTGCAGCAGAGGGAACTCAGGTTCCTTCTTTCTTGTGGCGATCCTCATGAGAGCCAGTTTCATCATGGCACCTCATGGTTTCTGCAATTACACTTAAAGAAACTTTAGAAGTTCTTGAAATGTTCCCATATTGACTGACCTTGATGTCTTAAAGTAATGATGGACTGTGGTTTCTCTTTATTCATTTGCTCTGTCCTTGACATGGTATCGACTACTACAGTACAAACATAATGATGGTCTTCTGTATACCAAGCCTACCTGTATACCAAGCCTACCTGTATACCAAGCCTACCTGTATACCTTAGTATCTATTTAACACGTTTCTGGTTGCTCCAATATTCCATGTGTTTCATAGTTTTGATGTCTTGACATTCATTCTACAATGTGTGAAATAATTAAACTAAAGAAATTCCCTTGAATGAGTAGGTGTCCGTATGTCTGACTGGTACTGTATATTGTGACGTGACGGTCTCTGTGTGTGTGTGTGTGTCTTAACAGTATGGGGCGCAGTAGTGAAGAAGAGGGCCGGGGTGAGGCAGAGGAGGGTGGTGGGGGTTTTGAGGCGGGTGAACCCGACCCGACTCTTCCGTGCACTGAGGACGTCATCCTCAAGACGGAGCAGGTGACCAAAAATATCCAGGAGCTTCTGAGGGCCGCCCAGGAGTTTAAACATGACAGGTAGGATGAGCTTCCTGAGATGCTAACACAGCTCACACTGCATGTTCTGTGGACGTAACAGACATTTAGCTGACGTCGCGGTGGGGGCAGTCATATGTCAGCTAAACCTTCTTTGTGATAATGACTTTATCTGATGCTGTGGCGGTAGTGGTAACGGAGGTTGGTCTGTGTTCCCCAGCTTCGTTCCTTGCTCTGAGAAGATCCACTCTGCTGTTACTGAAATGGCCTCTCTCTTTCCCAAAGTAGGTTTCACTATTTCTCTCTTTGGCAAGAAAGCATGAATTCAGTTTCATTTATACTTACGTCACTGTTTGGTTTTAGTCAATATTCACTGAAGCTACCTACCTCAATGTTTGGGTTCTTACAAACAACATGTCCTCCGTCTCTCGTTCCTCTCCCTCCCCCACAGCGACCCGCGCTGGACGCTGTGCATTGCTCCCTGCGCCTCCTGGCCTCCAGCGCCTCCCGTCTCCAAGTGGAGTGTCGCAAGGCTGCTCCCTCTGACCTGTCGTCACCCGCTGTGGACTACCAGTTGCTCACCCAGCAGGTCATCCAGTGCGCCTACGACATCGCCAAAGCCGCCAAGCAACTGGTCACCATCACTACTCGCGAGAAGAAGCAGTGACGGGGGGAGGAAGGAAGACAAACAGGGGGGGCTGCCAGACTGACTCACAGGGAGGGCGAAGGGAGTGGTGGAAGGAGGGATTTCCCGGCTTTCCTGTGGAGTGATGAACAAGACTCAGAAGTATATCATGGCATGACTAGGAGGGGAGAAGCTAAGTGAGGTTGGAGAGAATGCAGGTTGAGAAGACCCGGTTAGAGAGAGGGGGAAGAGAGGGAAAAAACAGCCTGGGAGAGATTCCACATTTGGCTGTAGGCTGAAAGAATATCTCTGCGGATTAACAGAGACAATGATCTGAAGAATACTGAGCCAGGCAGAGGAACGCCAATGCTCTGGCTCTTCTAACCATTAGGACTGAGAGGGGGTTCAGTTCAGCACCGGGGGGGGATTGCATGCGGGGGGCTGACAGATGCATAGCAGTACAGTGGCTTGGCTCTGGCAACAACTTATCTCAAACCATGCAACCTCCCTCTTTCTGTCAACATTCCCTCCAATTCTACACAAACCCCCATCACAGTCCTTGAGCCTTCCTCAGACAGCAACGGGCTAGGCCAGGGTCAGTCAATAGGGCCTAGTAGGGGTCCAGGTTTCAGAAAGGACACCGCCCTGCTGTGATTGTCTGTAGGACACCACCTCCACTTTACTCCCAGGCTCCTCTGGGGAGAGGGGGCCCCATTGTTTCCCACCTAAGAACCACCAGGCACACAGCTGCATGTGTTGGCGTCCTGGAGACATAGACAGACGACTGAGTGGTTCAAAAAGAAATTGTTTGTTAACCTTTTGTTTTTTTGTTATTTTTTTGCTGATCCATTGACCTGTACGTCTGGGGAAGAATTACTTTAGGAAAAGAAACACCTCTTACACTGGAATTATTGTGATTATTATTATTGTTGTTTTGTATTATTCTTTTTATGTTTATTTCAATGTTCTCCCATGGGTGTTTCCTGTTTAGAAGACCAGGGAGAACTGTGAGAAGACCAACCTGGCCTTCTGTGAGACTAGGTCTGGGCAGATACACACACATACACACACTAACCTGTGAAATGGTCCTCAAACACTCCAGAAGCACCAATTCCTCTGGGGTGAAATGTCAGTTTTATTTCGTGTGCATTATTTTGTTTCTTTGCCTGTCATGTCCTAATGTGTCGGTAGCCAATGGGCTCAAAAAAATGCCAAAAGAGTCAGGGAAGAGGCCTAATCCTCTGTCGGTAGGAAAAGCCCTAGAAGCCGAATTACTTCGAAATACTGTATTACATAGCCACTGGCTGCTTCTGTTGCTAGACAAATCTCATCTCAAAGGCACTACAGTGGGATCAGTACAAAGCTAGTTGTTAAACCACACCAAGTTGCCAATTTGGGGCAAACTTGCCGGATTGGGAACAAATGTTTTGTGAAAACAACAGACTGCACGTTTCCCTGTGTTTTACTGAACAAACTGACGGTCACACTTAGCTATGTGACGCGTGTCAACCACGGTGTCCCATGCATTTATTGTTTTGCTTTAAGGAGAGTTAGCGATTGTCCTTTGCCTGGGTCTCTCTCAGTGGGTACTAAGATGAAAACTGACTGAAACAGGGATGTTCCACTGTGGGAGGTTTTATAGCAACTGCTTGACTTCTATTAGCTGTTGAGAAATGTTTCGCTAGGGTGTGTCTGAATGGATGTGACCCCGGTGTTCACAGCATTGTTGAACCCCACCGCCACCGCCACACATCACTAACCACCTGACTGTGCTCTCATTGGTCCAGAACATCTGATGCACCTGGGGGGGTTCTTCCCTGTCAAATCATGTCGTGAGCTGTTGACGTTCCCGTTGAGTTTGTCTTTAACCGTCTGCATGACTGGCTTACTACGGCAATGTTGTAGCTGATGGATTCCCTGGGTGGATGATCTCTCTGCATCACTCTACACAACATGGCCAGTATAGCATCTTTCCCCATTACCATGCTTTACCTCCCACAGACAGCCACTTATAGAATAGAGGCCTATATATTAGCATATGTATTTTTTCATGCAATTTTTTATGAAGCTATAGTATGTTATTATTGTGTTTGGGAGAAAAATGTATGTCTTCATAGTTTTGTTTTTCTGCTGCGGGTTACTTGCCTTTGGGAGGGATTTTGCTACAGGTTAGTAATCATCTCAGTTCTGACGGAACAGGGCCCATTGCGCGCCGCAATTGCCTTCCCCTTAGCTGTCTCTTCCGTGTGCGCTGATGGCTCCTGGAGACGCTTTTGCGTGCGCTGACAGCCCCAGGAGATGCTTCTGTGTGCGAAATGACGCCATCTTACAGGAGATAGGGTTTTCCTCTTGGACACCTAGTATAGGGTCCCCTTTTAGTGTGAATGTTAGAAGTTTCAGTCTGCTTCCATGTCGTGCTCATGTTCACAAACACATCCCAAATGCAATGTACACGCACACTTCTCCCCACATGTTGTTCAGCCAGTGGCTCTGCACCAATACTGTTTCTGTGTATAACACACCTCTTCACATGGGAGATTGGTGATGGGAGAATATCTTTTATCAGTGAAAGTAAAACCTGTAAAAAGTAGAGAAAGACAAATATGACTTAAGCAAAAACAGGTGACTCGTAATGGAAACTCATAAGCTGTACATTTGTAATAAAACAATATAAAAACAAACAAATTGTAATAAAGAAATACATCTTTATTTGGGTTAGTATGAGAAGTTTAAAACCTACAAAGGATCTGTCTCTAGGCAATCTGTCAAAACTAAAGTACTTCACCTTCACATTTGCTTGCTCTTCAAATGTCATCTTAAGTGTGAATGGTTTCACAGGTTGTTAGCGCTGCTTTCATGTCCTAACTAAAAGTTTTTATCACAGCTCATTACGTAGTAATAGCATACTTGGATTCGCGATCTCCAGCATTAAAACATTCCCTCTATAGTGTACTTTGCACAGAGCCTACTTTAAGTTGAAAGGCCCAGACAAATCTCTTTAAGATCTTTAATATTTCAATGAATGCCCATCTGGAAGGCTGAAGCCACCCTGAATTCCAATATTGTGTTGGGCACCTATTATTTCACAGAACCAAAGAATGTCTAGTTTTTATTCGACTGCCAACCACTGATTTATGAAGGATGGATTAAGCTCTACACCATGGCAACCTCATCAGTGTTTGTGTTTCTCCAGGATTATTTATGAAATTCAGTCCCTAACCCTAGTCTCCTATTACCATACATTAGTGATGATAACTTTACAGAGTTCTGTGTGTCTCTATTAACACAAATGACCATAATGCAATTTTGTATAGAGTTGAACAAATCTTAAACAAATGTATGCTGGTTATTATTCTAAAATTGCAACACATTTCTGTAAGGACTATTGTAAAGGAATTGAAAAATACCTTTGACTGAAAATACAAAATATAGCCATCAAGTATATTTTTACAAAATACATGAAACATCAGATCAGGGGCAAGTTATGTACAAATAACAGTATACACTAAAGCAGATATAATCAGAAATATAACCCTATCTACATCCAAAAATCTGTGTTTTGATTTTTAAAAAGCCTGCTCAGGGTATTTCTGCTCCCATGCATTGCTTTTTACCAGCACAGCATTTCATATACGTTCTCATATAAGGGCATACACCTTCTGATCCACAGGGAACAAATGTCTGTGTTTTGTGGTTGAACTATTTGCTTACAACTACGAACTTTACAAGACAAGCAACAGTAAACATACACTGTCTCCATTTTATTTTATTGACAATTCTTAAAAGAAACTTATTACTGTGCTGTATAAAGTATTTGCCCACAGTCAGTATTTTTACTCCTGAATGTTTTCAGATCGCCAACAAATATCTAAAATGTAATAAAAGGTATCTAAGCAATGTTCATACATATTTATTTAATAACAGTTATTGAAAAATGCTTCAATGAGGCACTGGTTCTTTATTGAACTAGACAGGAATATAGGTAGGGTTGTGGCACGCTGAGACACTTGGAGCATGAATTTCTTGTTTCAGGTCCTGATATCACCATAATTGGGTTTGGGTACAGACATTTTGATCATCGCACAAACATTAAAGACGTTGCTTGTTCTGTAAGTCATTTTGATGTAGACTTGTTTTGTGACCCAGGTGCACTTCAGCCCACGGACAGATGGCCTGACATTCTCCAGAGTTCTCTGATGCAGAGCAGAATTAATGGTTCCTTCAAGGGGGAGGGAACAAATCATCATCCAAATGTGACACCACCAATACCATGCTAGACCAATTAAATCAGAAGAGTGTACTACAAAGCAAGGTAACCGACTAGTCCAGATAACTTCAGGAGTACCTTTGTGACGCCGTGGTAACTTCCCAATTAACCCGTATTACCGAAGGTAGAACAGTTTTACGCAACGTATGATGATTCATGCGTTTTTCAATAGCCTAGTATCCCTCAACTGTACATAAGGCAGGAATATGAACTAAATACAAATATTTTATTGGGCAATAAAAACAATTGATATATTACCCTGTACATAAAGGATGTACACTGGGCCTTCTGTTTTTTGCCAGTGCCAACTCCTCTGCCTGTGAAAACGTAGCAGGTGGCTCTCCTCCAGTTTTCACTATCTCTGCCTTTTTCTGTTTTCTGTAAACACATTAATACACTATTAAATGTGTACTGAAGGCCAGGAATGTCACTAGAAAATCATGGATGGGGGCTAAGCCTAGTTTTGGGGGGGCTGGGCATGCTCCCCAAAACATCTTTTCATCATGTATTTTCAGAGTAATAACAGGTGTAAAATGCATCAAACTTAGTTTATTTTTGGTCAAGGTTGGGTAAAAGCTACCCATCTCATAGTTTGACTTCGGCATTAATCTATTATGACTAAAATTATAACTAAATAAAGAAATTTACGTCCACTTCAGAAACAGATTTGATCATGATCCCATTCACAAATTTAAAAAGAAAAATTTTACAACCAGATCTCCCTTCCTCTGAACAGAATACGTTGAAATACGTTAACTAAAAACCTAAACAAACATGAATCTGTGAAACACGCAGTTTTGCAATTGTGTTCCTGGGGATTATTAGTGACATACAAATATAAGCTAGCATGTCATTAATGGGATATTAATATTTTCAGTAGTCAGTTAGTGTTGTTGCTGAAAAATATGCCCCAATTATTGGCCACCTTACTATTTTGTTAAATTAAATTATAATATTTGTAGTACAAATGACACATCTTAATCTTTCCTGAAGTGTACTAGAAATGTGCAGCTTTCTTGCCTACCGGTAATGTCTCAACAATTTCCATTTTACGATCAAATATTTTTTTTTACCTGCATACATTTCTATAAAAATGGTGGTGGGCTCGCTGAAAGGTTATATTGATTAGCGAAATGTACCGTTGCTTTCCAGTGTATTTAAATTTTGAATATGAGATTATTTACTTCTCCGACCACTAGAAACATTAGCTACTATCTACTGCATCCTGGCATTATAAACGTGCATAATTCCATGGAAAAATACAGAGCAGCCTACGTTTTCCCGAACGTGTCCCTTTTTGCCGGCCAGCTGACAAAAAAGAGCGAATGTCTTAAGCGACGTGTGGTGGTTAGAGACGCGGACTGCCATACAGAGAACCCGTATTCGACTTTTGCCGCAGTCACAAGAATTTATGCATTAGGATTTATTCAGGAAAGACAAAAACTCTGCTGGCTACATCCCTCAGTAGCGACTTATAGTAATCCTAAAATAAAACTGTTTACGTTTTTTTTTGCTATTATTTCGGGTGGATTTTCGAAGTGTGCATCCGCGCATGCTTTGTGGGGTAAAATACAATAATGTAGATCACAACCCCCTTGCCAGTAAAAGAGGGATTTCCATGATTCTCATCTCTTCACTTGATGAAAACATCAGTCATCATCACCTATATTGATAGTTATTGTGTCAAAGTCATTCATGAATGAAAAAAGAGCATTGTTGTGCCATGAAATTAAATAGCTTTGGCAGTGTAAAGTTAGTCTTCTGTCCAGTTAGCAATCGCTCAATTCTTATGACTAGCCAATTCCAAGTATTACATTAGTGGATACTAGTAAGCCTTTTACTGGCTAATTATCTGTTAAATAGGCCAGTGGCAAATGCCATACAGTTCATATATGCTCTTTATGGTGGAAGTAAATTTAATAAGAACGTTAGTCAGAATAACACAATGCTTACTGTAGTCTAGCGACATATTCAAACTTGGCATGATGTTAATGCGTGACAAAATGATCTAATGTCGAGATGTTCTACCAACACTGAGCAAATGTGTAGTGGTAAAAGACACAGCCTGCCACATGGCAGACCCAGGTTCAAATCCAGCGGGGGCAAGAACATTCATCCCTTCTAACTGTGGGCTGGCCGAACTAGGCTTGCGTGGTTCCTTTTCTTGTTAGGAAACGCGTGCAAACTCCACACACCGAATCAACTAACCAACATCTTGATCACCCTTGTAGTACCGTTTAACATCAATTGAGGCAACCAGAGTTTGTCAACCCTACCTTTCCTTGAAAACCCTAAGTTAAATGTGAGTAGATTAATCGTCCTTCGTAGCACAGCCCTCAGACTTATACTGTGGAATATGCTGTTTGGGTATAAATACAGTGCTATATGTACCCTCAGGTCCTCTTAATGTTTGTTTTTGTCAAAGATCTGATAACATTCAGTGTCAAGAATATGCAAAACTCAAGGAATCGAAAGTTCCACTGCAACACAATAACAACAGTCCCATTATGGCCCCAAATAATGTTGATTTCAGTATAATGTTTTAGAAATGTTTTGATTTTGGAGTGTTTGACCCAAGGTGGGGAAAAATCCTAACTCAAACTAATAATACCAGCCGTTGGATAAAACATAATCTACAATTGTAAAAATACATAAATAATCCAAAATAAAAAAGGAAATTCAACCAACAAGTTTGTAGGGTCAGAAGCTAGGTGTCATAAAGGAGCATTTCACCATAGCACGACTACTTAATATACTGATTACTAACAATGACACATAAGTACCACTATAGTTCATAGCGAATGAAGATACTACCCAAATAGCAGTTGTACTGTAGAGTACGCCAATCTTTCAACGATGAAAAAGAAAAGTATTACAACAACCGTTACTTTTGACACACTGTCGACCATGCCTATCTGGTGTTGTGTGCCTGGCTGTGTTATTTACGACCAAACACAGGCACATTTCGTTTGCCTGGTGCAAGCACCCTCAGTAACCATGACAACAGTTCTCACAGGTAAACAGCACGTTTGTCCCACTTATGTCACGTCAACAAACAATAACAACACACATTCACCAGTGGAAATGTTTTCCAATGACAACTTCCTAGCAGATTACACAGCAGGCAACTGTCCTGAAAACACTGATGTGGTGTACACGCCTTGTCTCCACATCGTTGTAGAAACGGGTTGACATTTCATAGGAAAAAGACACCACGTGGCTGAAGTGCCCCTTTAAGGCTTAGGAATTCTGGACCAAATTGTAAATGTTTGACTAGTACAACCCACTTTAAGTAAATGTGTCCATACAGTGAGGGGGAAAAAGTATTCGAGCCCCTGCTGGTTTTGTACATTTGCCCATTGAAAAAGAAGTGATCAGTCTATTATTTCAATGGTAGGTTTATTTGAACAGTGAGGGACAGAATAACAACAAAGAAATCCAGAAAAACACATGTCAGAAATTGTATACATTGATTTGCATTTTAATGAGAGACATTAATATTTGATCCCCTCTCAATCAGAAAGATTTCTGGCTCCCAGTTCTCTTTAATACGGGTAACGAGCTTAGTTTAGGAGCACACTCTAACAGGGAGTGCTCCTAAATTCAGCTTTTTACCTGTATCAAAGACACCTGTCCACAGGAGAAGTCAATCAATCAGATTCCAAACTCCCCCATGGCCAAGACCAAAGAGCTGTCTAAGGATGTCAGGGACAAGATTGTTAATCTACACAAGGCTAGAATGGCCTACAAGACCATTGCCAAGCAGCTTGGTGAGGTGACAATGGTCAACTTCAACTTCAAAGGGGACAGGACAACTTCACTGCATCAAAGGGACGATGGACAGGGCCGTTTAACATCAAATCTTGGGTGAGAACCTCCTACCCTCAGCCAGGGCATTGAAAATCAGTTGTGGATGGGTATTCCAGCATGACAATGACACAAAACACATGGCCAAGGCTATAAAGACGTGGCTCAAGAAGAAGCACATTACAGTCCTTGATTGGCATGGCCAGTATTCCTTAATCCCATAGACAATCTGTGGAGGGAGCTGAAAGGTTTGAGTTGCCAAACGTCAGCCACAAAACCTTAATGATTTGGAGAAGATTTGCAAAGAGTGGGACAAAATCCCTCCTGAGATGTGTGCAAAGCTGGTGTCCAACTACAAGAAACGTCTGGCCTCTGTGATGCCAACAATGAAGTACGAAGTAGTGTTTTGCAGAGGGGTCGAATACTTATTTCATTAATTAAAATGCAAATCAATTTATAAATGTATAAATGTACATGCATTTTTCTGGATTTTTGTTGTTGTTATTCTGTCTCTCACTGATCAAATAAACCTACCATTGAAGTTATAGAAAACATTTTCTTTGTCAGTGGGCAAATGTACAAAATCAGCAGGGGTTCAAATACTTTTTCCCCTCACTGTATGGACAGGACCTGTTCAGATATAGAGACTTGCCACACGCAGAAAAAAACAGCATATGTACCTTCACATGAAAGATGAAATTATTTTCTGTTGTTTCACATGAAAGATTTCATCCAAAATGCTACCGAGCTAAAATAAGAAAAAACATAGCTGCAGTGTCCAAATCCATCATGAGGCTAGCATTTAACTAACATGGCACGATAATACCGTAGATCACAGTTATGGTCTAAGATACATTAATGATCTAGGATACTGTAATAAGCTAGGATACAGTAATGATCTAGGATACTGTAATAAACTAGGATACAGTAATGATCTAGGATACCGTAATGATCTAGTTTAGTGTAAAGTGAGTTGTCTGAATGGGTGAAGGTTGTTTGGACGATGGTGTTGTATGAAAGAATAAATATTTTATATTCCAAACAGAAGAAAATTTCTGTTTGAATTCCTTAAAAATATTAAATAAATCCATAAAAACGCTTCTTTAGCAGGGCACCATGACGAGAACAGTTGGAGACTCTTGCTTTAGTCCCAGTGTCCACACCCCTTTCATCGTCTCATTTTGGTTTCTAGAACATGACTCAGCCAGGATGACGGACAGAGAGGGATGATAGGGTTTAGTGTTTCTACTCGTCCTCCTCTGTGCTGGAGCTGGGAGGAAGGACACACTCGTGTCTCCGACTCTGAGAAACCCTCCTCTTCCTCCTCCCTGGCATCTTCAGCCGCTTGCGGACATCTGAAATGCACAATACACACAGACAAACACATTATCAGAGCTACTGTGAAGAGATTCAACAGAAATGACACTGCTTAGCTGTAGAGGGTTGTGTGTGTGTGTGTGTATGTGTGTGTGTGTGTTTCATAGTTTTGATGTCTTGACTTTCATTCTACAATGTGTGAAATAATTAAACTAAAGAAATTCCCTTGAATGAGTAGGAGTCCGTATGTCTGACTGGTACTGTATATTGTGATTTGACTGTCTGTGTATGTGTGTATGTGTGTCAGTTTTAGGTCTAACGATACTCATGAGGACCAAATGTCCCAATGAGTATAGTAAAACCACAAGAAATTGGACTCATGGGGACCTTTTGCCGGTCTCCGAGAGGCAAAAGTCAATTTCTGACTCACGGTTTAGGGTCAAATTTACAGTTAATTTTTTAGTTAGAATTGGGGTTTCTTTAAGGTCCAGGCATTGTTGGTTAAGTTTAGGGTTAAGGTTGGCATTACACCTATGTAAAATGTAGGCATTAATGTTACTTTTATGAGGTTAAGGTTAGAGTTAGATTAGTGTTAGGTTATGGTTAGGATTAGGGTTAGGTTTAGGGTTAAGATTAGGGCAGGGGAGCATGCAATTTCTATTTTCTGGTCCCCATGTGGTTAGCTGTACAAACATGTGTGTGTGTGTGTGTGTGTGTGTGTGTGTGTTTGTGTGTGCGCGCCAATACCTGCCACCAGGTCATAATCCTGGGCCGGGTCGTGCCAGTACATGCTGGGCATTGTGCGCCACTGCCGGTAGAGGCGTGTGTGCAGAACGGACAGCACCAGGAGCACCAGGAGGAAGCCCACGGCCGCCGCTGCCCACACCGCCTCGTCTGTCCGCCGGGTTGTTCTGCCGCTGTTCCCTGAGGCCCCTGGCACAGCGCCGCCCTCAGTGCAGTCCGTGCCATCACAGTCTGGTCTGCCAGCCTCGACGACAGCCGGCAGCTCGGGCGCGCTCTGAGGCAAGGGCATTCTCCTCTCTGTCGGAGGTTTACTGTGCTGGCGCCCACCGTCAGATCGGCTGTCCTCCAACTCCTTCCCCAAGGCATCACCAGTTGTCCCACGTGGCCTCTTGTCGTCAGCTAGGTTCTGTCTCGCAGAGCCCGTCGGTTCCAATTTGCCTCGCTGTACTTTTTCATCAGTGTTGTTTTCTCCACTGAGAGGCTGATTCTGTTTGACTTCCCTCCCCTTATCTCCCCGTGTAGGGCCCTGAGCGTCAGGTTTTTTTGAGGCGCCTTGCTTCTGGTCTGCAGTTCGTCTGTGGCGAACCCTCCCTCCTCCAAAGCGCTCCACCTCCCCTTCTGCATCCAGGAGCAGGGAGAGGGTCTCCTCACAGCACTGCTTCAGAGACCGCTGATGGGGAACACAACATCTCAGTCAGTGGATCAAATGTTGTGCTGCTTTACAGCAGCTGACATTTTAAGAACAAAAAAAGCGGAGCCAATTAAAAACCATGCTTGTTCCCCGTATTCGGGTTCACCTTTTGTTCTGGGTCTGCATGTCTGCGATCAGCAGGACGGGTCAACAGAAAGTTATACTTCCTGCTTTGACTCGCGTTGCCATGGTTACCACTTGCCACTGTCAACTGCAGCCAATCGCAGACCTCCGGCGTTGTCACCTGCGAGAGCTGCAGCCTGCGGCCCCATGACACCAGCACCACCGGCTTGAACAGGAAAGCATCAGTCACTGGGGATGTGATGATCAGTAGACACAACTGAATCTGTATCAATCCACCATTGTTCCCTCTAAACACCAATCAGAAGGTGTGGATTATCTTGTCCCACTGGGACAAGGAGCCACCTGGCGTCTCGTTTCATCATACCTGCTGTCGCTGCCGTCCCGTGTTGTGAGGGATGGTGACTGTCAATCAGCTGCTTCAGACATCACAGGACGTCTGAAGGCTTGGAACGTGTGGGTCTATGCGACTCACCCTGAGAATGCTGAGGTCAGGGTGCGTCGTTAGGATGTAGTCAGACAGACAGGAGCGTGCCAGGACTGACAGACGGCTTTGAAGATAGACAGGTGTACAGGGGTGGTACAGAAACACGGTTGCTCCATACTGCAAACACATCAGACAGGACAGTCTGAAATGGCAATACTGGACTAATAACTTGGGAGACTACAGGACAGTCTCTTATCTCAATACTGGACTAATAACATGAGATTTCAGGACAGTTTCTAATGGCAATACTGGACTAATAATTTGGGAGATTACAGGACAATGTCTATGGCGATACTGGAATAATAATATAAGAGATTACAGGGACAGTCTCTTATGGCGATACTGGACTAATAATATGTCAAACCGGGGCTCATTGAGTATAATTCACTACACAATACTGAGGAAGAGAGTTAGCCTCTGGCTGACACCTGACTCAAAGACCTCCTGCCTGAAGAGTCTGTAGTGTGTTTTGATGTTTTTGGCAAGAGGTGTTGATAAGGAAGGTGTTGTGCCCTGCTGGTTGCACATCCCTGGTTACCTGCAGGTTGTTGATCCAGCGTTGAGGGGGACAGTAAAGGTACTCTCCGCTCTCCGCTGCCACTGGCCGGGAAGCCCCGCTATGCAGAAACACCACGCTGGTTAGTGACAGCACAGCGAACGACAAACATTGCATTTAATACATCAACACACAGAATAGCTATTACCAAGCATTATACATGAACAGATCTGCATGGGAAATGAAGTGGACATATATATTTATAACCGCGTGACAACCCCCCCCCCCCAGGGTGTGTTTGTCCATCTGTCCCTGTGGGCCCCCGTAGGCCAGTACCTGTTAGGAACAGTCTGATTGTAGGTGATCGGTGTGTCCATGCAGACGTGCTCGGCCGGCTGCGGTCAGATGTGAAGAGAGGACTGACCGTTAGGCATCTAATAGAACAAGGTGACCCAGCCTGACCGCTCATTCTACATGCCTGTTGCATAATGAGGTCTATAACACATCTCTGGAAACGTTATAGCAGGTGCGTTTACCTGTGCAGAATATGTCATTTCAATGCTGGGCAGCTTCTGTAGACAGACATGAGAAACCTGGTTCATGCCATGTTTTAGCAATGGATTTGCTTGGATATGCACAAGCCAAGTGACAAAGAGTAATGGCTTATCATCAGAGCTCAGGTTAACTCGTTAAGTGGACGTGTAATCGACCTGTACAGTAGTCTACAATCAGTCTGTATTGTGGGTGTAACTGTGGGATGAAGATCATGAATACCTGGGTTCTGAACTCTGGCCAGGCGATCACAGAACATTTCCACACAGCTGAGGACGGCAGGTCTCTCTCCAGAAACAGCTGTCAGTCACAGACAACACATCATACAGCTATACAGACCCCCGTGCGTACCTGTCCGCACGCACGCACAGACCCCCGTGCATACACGTCCGCACGCACGCACGACACTTAATGTGACTGTTGAACATGACAGCCAAATGATCATTGATTATCAAAACACAATATTTCCTAATTTGCCCCCATTCTTTACACTCTCTTTATATGCTCACACACTACACTGCCTGCCTACACACACACACACGCACACACGCACACACGCACACACGGACACACGGACACACGGACACACGGACACACGGACACACGGACACACGGACACACAGCATTTATGTTGCGGCTACTGTTTATTATCTAGAATATTAACTTGTTAAGCAACTACTGCTTAACACCAGTGGTGCCAATATTGTTGCTCTTTTTGTGTATTAATGCCGTCATATTTGTATTGCTTTACTCCTGTTTCTTTAACTTTCTTAACATTTTAGAAAATTGTCCTCAATCACCTGTTGAGGAAACTGTAAATAAATAACATTAATTTGATTTTGATTGTGTGGTTAAGGTTTTTCCACGTTATCCAGATTGTCTTTTTACTATACATGAAGCGATAAGACAAAGTCAAGTGGCATCATAAAATAGTCGATAATTACAATACCTTGCCATTGTCACAGACTTTCCAAGTCACGCTAGCGGGAAACACACCCAACCAGAGCCATACAACCGACAGTAGAGTCACCGCGGCTGGAAACATCCTGATCCTCACAATGGATGATAGGAGCGCGAGTCACTGCCCCTCGATGCTCTTCAGGGATGTGCCTTTAGACTAATCTCTTTAACCAAAACATTATTAAAAAAACAACCGTTAGTCACCATGTCGATCCCGGCATCTCCCACGGACAGAGACATTAGCGCAGACTATGGCAAAAGCTCTCTAGGTTGGTTCCGCAGACGAACATCAAGTGCACACCAAGACATTGGTGATTTTGTTGCTATAGACGTAAACGCAATTCAGATATTTATTTTTCATTTACCATACGGTTCACATAACCGTCTTGCACGGATCTGTCATTCGTTGATGTGGTTCTGAACATAGCTAGCTTGGTAAAGAATCGTAGTTCACTCGGTGCAAAAAGTTCAACAATCTGGGTACGGCAACGCTAAGGGGACATAAATATAGTCCACATAAATTTGTGATTTATACTAATTTATTCCACCAGGTGGAGCCAAATAATAACAACACCATTGACATTTCTTGTCTTTGCAGGCACTGATCTCTTATTCCATATCATGTGGTTTTTATTCTAATATAAATGAGTCGTTTATTTTGATTATTTTCCAATAGGAAGTTTTATTTGTCTAATTTGTCATCCTTAGTATTATTATGAATTTTTTCAGGTTGTAGTATTTTTTACTGGCCTCTACTGAAAAGCAATTTTTTCAAATTACTCAAACTCCGAAAGAAGGAGAATAGACAAAATGCTTAGGGCAAACAATTGTGAATAATATGTTATTTTTAATTAATTCAATTTTCATTCATGGAACTAAAGCTATTGAGTGCAAAAAAATATAAATGGCATTTTTGTCTCCCTCTTCAGTCTATGTTCTAAATGAATACACATTTCTGAGTCTCTGCGTGACTGACAGTTTAGACCAGCCCTTCCAGACAGAATAGTTACCAGATTTTGAACTTGTTTCAAATTGTCAATTTGTCCTGTTATAAACATAGATATAAAGTGTTTTATAATAAATGGTAATAAGCACCTACATTCGAACACACTGGTCGGACAGTGATGTAATGCACATGATGTCACAGCTCAGGCTATGACAGCAGCCACCCTGTCCATGAGCACCTTCTCGACCACCATCTCTCCAGCTACTTTGGCATCTCCTGTAAATGTGTTGCTGTTAGGGTTAGGGAAATTTTGCCAATTAAGGGGATGCTTTTTCTGGAAGTGGAGAAGTTTTATCAATACTGGTAATGTCATACAAGCAAGTTAAACTCTTATAATATTAAATGTAATATTCAAATTGGTTTCTTGTACAGTGCCATGGTTTATGATCATATGTTATATACCATTATATGATGGCATGGCATAATATCCTGTTTATTAACACATTGAGCATTTCTCTATATAATGTGAAGATAAATCACACTGGAATACACAACTGATTGCACTCATGAATCCTTTATATGATACCAACATTACAATGATTCTCGGACATGTCTTGTGAATTCCTATCACTGTAAGATGAAACATCCTCGCTATTATTTCCGTCTAACCTAGACTGCAATTTGTAATAGGCTAATATTGGCTCGCATGAGTAACAACAGTAATTGTGTGACTGTGGAATAAAGGGTTGTGCTCTTATCAAAACAACTAGAATGCAGCTCTGAGGCTGGAAGGGTTGGTCCTGGTTGGTTCCTGGAGGGGATACCAAATGGTGCTTAAAGTGGTGTTAGAGAACCAGTGAGGGGCAGTCTTCCCTCTGGTCTAAAGATCAAACCCAAAGCATTGAAGGGGAAATTGCCCCAGGGTGGTGAATAGGACAATACCCCAACATGGGGAATGGGACATTGCCCCAGGAAAATGTTCATGTTGCCCCCCCCCCCCCCCCCCCCCCCCC
>JACXGJ010012097.1:0-18521 GCA_016801105.1 Esox niger | reverse complement strand
TAACTCCATTCAACAGCACCATATCACAAATCACATTTGTAAAATTAGTTGGTCTTATAAACAATAGTTTTGCAAGACTGAGGTGCACAGCAGAGAAGTATTACAACGCAGAGTAACGAAGAAAAATACTGTTCTTTAACCACTTACCGTTTTAGCGGAACAAATTTATGTTCGTAATTAACGAAAAGTTACTGATGTCTTGAAAAATATTAAACCAACCACTCCTGTGAATTGTTCGTCTTTATCAGCGTCTTGAGCAACATTAAGAAATCACTTCCGGGTCACGAAAATTAGGATTTTTTCAAAATAAAAGAGACCAAAATATTACTTTCTAATTTTCTGAGATACTGATTTGGGGTTTTCATTAGTTGTCAGTTATAATCATCAAAATTTAAAGGAATGAACACTTGAAATATATCAGTGTGTGGAATAATGTATACATTATACAAGTTTCACTTTTTGAATGGAATTACTGAAATAAATCAACTTTTTGATGACATTCTAATTATATGACTAGCACCTGTATTTATCATATTCAATGCTTCTACCCATATAGTTTCTATTTTCCATCCTACTCTCTAAAATTGATAGATTACATTTTTATGTATATCCATGCTGTATTTTTGCTTTATATATTTCTTTGTTCTTACTATGCAGATGTGTGCCACTGTTCAGAATGATACTGTGTTATTTGATGCATTTAATAAATGAACTCTGAACTTGATGTTACATCCACATGCACGCATTACATAAATGTTTAATGAGTGAAAGACTGGAGATGTGACTTTTCTATTTTTTCAGTTATTATACTCACGCATTGTCTCGATCAGCAATTTCTGCCACACTAACTTATGTTTTTTTGGTTGGTGAAACAGTAATATGTCAAATTCCACTGGGGAGAAGTTCATGGTCTGAGAACTTTTTCTCCTGTTGCCATGATTAATCACGTTATCTGCGTTCCATTGATGTGGGCTTTTTGCCTCCTCATGCACATGCTGTACTCAGGGTAACTTAATTCAGAGTTGACCTACAACTAATTGTTACCACCTGTTCTGAAACCGTCAACTCTGGGTTTGACAGCTCAGAGTCAGTCAACCCAGAGTTGTGGTTATAACTCAAGATTCTTAACCCTGCTTTCTGAAATACCCCCTTCCACGGGTGAATCTTTATTTAATCAAATGTTATAAAACTTGTCCAGCCTAATATAGAATTTATTGAAAGGTCATAGTTAACAGTGAAAAAATGCAAGTTGTTTTTAACATTTAAATATGTTTACAGGTAATGTCTGTTGAACCATGTTTACCTCTGTTTCTGAGGTTAGAATTTGCCGTTCTGTGTGTATGCACAGGTAATATAATGTTTTCCTGACCCGCACATTGGGCTATGGCAGTTACTTTCAGTAGTTACAGGGCCACCACGGAATTGGGATGTTTTAAGAAGAAGTGCGATCAGAACTGTGTACAGTGAAATTGACAGATTTGAGACATACCGCAGGACATTTGAACTGTAATTGTTCATTGTCTTAAAACAGCAAAACATAGGGGAAGACATGTTATAAGAGCACTTGTAGGTATGTGTTTTACTGATACAATCATGCCATTTTGCTTGCCAGGCACCAGTATTTTTAAGTAGGGAAACAGATTCTAAAATAAAGTCATAATATACCGTATGGAAATATGAATATGATAACAGTAGAAATAATTTAATTTTGTCTGTGTAAATAAATAAAAACTAAATCAAATTTTTCTGCGGTAAAAGATTAGAACATGTTCAATTTTTTTTCAGAGATGTTATTATGAATCATGCAACCCTATATAATGAACAGCTTCAATGCCCATGAGAGATATCTGACTGCAGTCACGTCTCTCAGGAACAGTCCATTATGGCAACAGTCCAGTACTCTGCCTCCCACTGGCTACAACTATGTGGCTCAAGAGTTCTGGGGCATTATTGTACATCTTAGAAATCTGAGAGAAATCTAGTTTTTCTTAAAGTCAAAATTGTTGAAGCCAAGCCCCCGGAAGAATTGATCTGTTCCAAACACATATGGACTACCCCACACAGTTATTCCCATCTTTCCAGACCATTCACATCTGGAACAGCCAATTTAAATGAGCAAAAAGGCAAGGATTATTGGCATTACAGGTGATTAACAGTAAGTGTTATGAGCTTCAGTCAAAGACTGCTATGTTTCAATTGGAACAGTGACAAATATGATACCTGAATTTAAGTCTACAGGAAAGATCAATAAATATGGTTTGACATTGTTGTCAAAAGCTTTCTAGCTCCACCATTAAAAGGAGTGAGGGAAATATCTTGTATTTAATCTATACCAAGTTCCATCGACTTGTTGAATCTATACCAAGTTCCATAGACTCGTTGAATATATACCCATTTCCATCGACCCGTTGCACTTACCAAATGTCTCAGTTTCAGACTTTGGACATAGTTTAACCACCTGTGCCATATCCCATCTGCAATGCCATTCCAACAACATGAGGGAACTACAAAAAAAGATTGAAGCAGCACAGCAGAAGCAGCTCAAGGTGTCCCCTCCATGGCTGATTGAAAAAATAGAACATATAGACCCAACTTGCAATCTCGTTGCAGGATCGTCACAGAGCTTTGTTGTCTATAACAAACTGCATGATACCAACAAAACAACCCCAATGACATACTTAAAGTGGATTTACTTCCAGAACTTCAGGGAAATCTGAAAGGGTAAATAGCGTTTGGATTGACAGTTTTCGCAAACAAGATGTATGATTTGCTCTATTAATTTGTTCTTTTTTGCAGAGCACAAACGGAGCCGGCCTAGAAGAGCGAATGTCTCTTACAGACTGACGGACTGACTGAGTAAGTGGATGACTGCTTCTTGTTAAATGTGTTTAGAGACGTGGACTACGGAACAACAGGTCCTGCGTTCGACTCCTGCCCTAGTCAAAACATGTTATGCCTAAGAATGTGTTCAGGACAGAGAAACGCTTTGCTGGCTACATTCTTCAGTAATTACGTAATAGGAAGCCTAAAATAAAACAGTTCTGGTGCATATTAGGATTTGTACAGGATAGACACACACTTTACTGGCTACAACCTTTAGTAGCTACATAACAGGATCAATTCATTAAGGAGGTGAAATGCATGCTCTATTGGGGTCAGGTGATTGACTTGGCCAGTCTAAAACCTTCCACTTTTTTCCCCTGATGAAGTTCTTTGTTTTGTTGGCAGTGTGCTTTGGGTCATTGTCCTGCTGCATGATAAGCTTACTCCCGATTAGTTTCAATGCATTTCTCTGTAAATTGGCAGACAAAATGTTTCTGTACAATTCTCAATTCATTATGCTGCTACTATCTGTTACATCATCAATAAATATGAATGAGCTTGTTGTTCCAGAAGCAGCCATGCACGCCCAAGCCATGACCATGCTTCACAGATGAGCTTGTATGCTTCGATCATAAGCAGTTCCTTTCTTTCTCCACACTTTGGCCTTTCCATCACTTTGGTAGAGATTAATCTTTGTCTCATCAGTTCATAAAATTGTGTTCCAGAACTTTTGTGGCTCATCTCTGTACTTCTTTGGAAATTTCAATCTGGCCTTCTGATTCTTACTGCTGATGAGTGGTTTGCATCTTGTGGTGTGGCCTCTATATTTCTGCTCTCTGAGTCTTCTTTGAATAGTGGATTGTGATACCTTCACCCCTACACGGTGGAGGTCGTTGGTGTTGTCACTTACTGATTCTTTGGGAGTTTTTTCACAATATTTCTGTCATCAACAACTGTTGTTTTCCTTGGCCGACCTGTTCGACATCTGTTGCTCAGTACACCAGTTTATTTATCAGGACATTCCACATTGTTGTGCTTGCTAAGCCCGATGTATTTCCAATGTTGATTTTACTTCTTTTCTCAACTTTACAATGGCTTGCTTTTCTCCCATAGACAGCTCTCTGATCTTCATGTTGGTATATCCTCTTTAACAAAGAAATGCAGTCTTTATAGGTTTAAACCAAGGATGGAAACGTAGACTAGTCATGCAGTTATTTAATGTTTGAACAATCAACCTAAAAGGCAACACCTGGGCAACAAGAAACATCTGTCAGTCACATGTTCCGATACTTTTGCTCAATCGAAAAATGGGTTGGTTCAAACCAAGTGTGGTATTTCCTGAGTCGTTTAACACATCTAGAAGTGAATACCAGGAAATTAAAGCAGAAATTCAGGACTCTTTTCTCATAATCATCTTATGATCTTAAACCCAAATGTCTCCTGTGAACAACAAAAAACAAGGAATTTGCCTTACCGTTCTAATACTTTTGGAGGGGACTGTAGTTGCTTTTGAGAAGTTTTCACTGCCAAGTGAAACCGAGCGGCCCTTGATTTGAAGCTGGAGTACTTTTACAACCTTTGATTTGATATAAAAATCACACCAACATTCGTCAAAATCATCCAAACAAAAAACAACATTTTCTCACAAAAACCTTTTTTAAAACATCACAAACTTCATTCTAAGTTCAAAAAATTCTATTCAAGGCTCGAAAACTTTATAAACCTTTCATCTAAAAAAATGCAGCTTTCCTTGAAATAACCACACCGTCTTTTTCCAGAGCAGCCTGTATTTGTCCTGAGGTTACCTGTGGGTTATTCTTTGTATCCTGAACAATTCTTCTGACAGTTTTGGCAGAAATATTTCTTGGCCTACCTGAAATTAGGCCATTTGGGTAATTTCTGATATCATTATGATTAAAACAGAGACAAACAATTGAAAATAAATGGCTTCATATGATCGCACTCCTTTAATAAAAGACAGCTTTTTTTGCATGATCAGTCATTTTTAAAATCAATGCAAAAATGTAAATTCAGGCCAGGGTATAGAAACTTATGAAAATTACAGAATATGACTGACTAAATAGTGTTGCTTGTGATATTCAAAATGAAAAGTACTTGAACTAAGCTTGACACAATGTATGAGATATAGATAAACTATCCCTGTACGAAGGACACTAGGTAAGATAAGTGATGCTCCATTACTGATGGGTTGCATGCCACCTGATAGAAACTGTGTGACTGTCATAGGACTCTCCTACTTACAAAGCTTGTAGAGGTCTGTAATATTTATCACAGGTACACTTCAACCGTGAGAGACGGAATCTAAAACAAAAATCCAGAAAATCACATTGTATGATTTTTAAATAATTAATTTGCATTTTATTGCATGACATAAGTATTTGATACATCAGAAAAGCAGAACCTAATATTTGGTACAGAAACTTTTGATTGCAATTACAGAGATTGCCCAGGATTGTACACACTGCAGCAGGGATTTTGGCCCACTCCTCGATACAGACTTTCTCCAGATCCTTCAGGTTTCGGGGCTGTCGCAGGGCAATATGGACTTTCAGCTTTTCCATTGGGTTCAGGTCTGGAGACTAGTGGTTGCGCCACTCCAGGACCCTTGAGATGCTTCTTACGGAGCCACTCCTTTGTTGCCCTGGCTGTGTGTTTCAGGTCGTTGTCATGCTGGAAGACCCAGCCATGACCCATCTTCAGTGCTCTTACAGAGGGAAGGAGGTTGTTGGCCAAGATCTCACGATACATAGCCCCATCAATCCTCCCATCAAAACGGTGCAGTTGTCCTGTCCCCTTTGCAGAAAAGCATCCCCAAAGAATGATATTTGCACCTCCATGCTTCATGGTTGGGATGGTGTTCTTGGGGTTGTACTCATCCTTTTTCTTCCTCCAAACACGAGTGGATTTTTTTTTGTCTCATCAGACCACATGACCTTCTCCCATTCCTCCTCTGGATCATCCAGATGGTCAATAGCAAACTTCAGACGGGCCTGAATATGCGCTGGCTTGAGCAGGGTGGGACATTGCGTGCGCTGCAAGATTTTAATTCATGACGGCATAGTCTGTTACTAATGTTTTTGTTTTTAGACTGTGCTCCCAACGCTCTTCAGGTCATTGTCCTGCCATGTAGTTCTAGGCTGATCCCTCACCTTCGTCATGATCATTGATGCCCCACGAGGTGAGATCTTCCATGGAGACCCAGACGGAGGGAGATAGACCGTCATCTTGAACTTCTTACATTTTCTAATAATTGCGCCAACAGTTGTTGCCTTCTCACCAAGCTGCTTGCCTATTGTCCTGTAGCCCATCCCAGCCTTGTGGGTAATGAGTGGAGAACAGGAGGGCTTCTTAAAGAAAAACTAACATGTCTGTGAGAGACGGAATTCTTACTGGTTGGTAGGTGATCAAATACTTATGTCATGCAATAAAATGCATGCAAATAAATTATTTAATAATCATACAATGTGATTTTTTGGATTTTTTTTTAATATTCTGTCTCTCACAGTTGAAGTGTACCTATGAAAAAAATGACAGACCTCTACATGCTTTGTAAGTAGGAAAACCTGAAAAATCAGCAGTGTATCAAATACTTGTTCACCCCACTGTAGGTCACCTTCAAGTTCACCAGCACATGCAGTCCGGAAATGTACATGAGGTATGTGTATATAATATATATAGTATGAACAACACTAAATTGCAGGATGACTAAAATATTAAAAATAAAATAGTAGCAGACAGGTGGATGTTAGGGTCAGTGTTACGGGGTGGTTGTACAGGGATTGTGCCTGGCACTAAATGACTGTAGCGCCTACCAGAGGGGAGACTTGTTAGCCCATTAGGCAAACTGCAATGGGTCTAGCAAGGGGTATGTGATGTCCTTCAGGTGTGCCAACACAAATTTTTCAAAGCATTTCATGACCACAGATGTGAGGGCGACAGGTCTGTAGTCAATCAATCGAGTGATGGAGGGATTTTTGGAGACCGGGATAATTGTTGTTGCGTTTGAAGCACGAGGGAAGGTCACACATCTACAGAGATCTGTTGAAGATCTGTGCAAAGATGGGGGCCAGTTGTTCAGGACAAACCTTCAGGCAGGATGGTGACACCCTGTCTGGGCCAGCACACTTTTTGGACATCTGCTGTATATCCTCTTCACAGATCATTAGTGCAGGTGGGGGGTGGGTGAGTGGAAGTGACAGGATGGCAGTGCGGGAAGGTGACTGTTTGAAAGTCCCTGGCAGGGACTTTGCTAGGGATAGCTGAGGAAAAAGATGATGATGATGAAACGCAATTCATGAATTTAATGCAAGTTTACAAATGGAACTTGAACCATTTAAAAGTACCTTCCTATAATGGGTCCATGTACAGTATTAACTTCCAATGTGCCATTTCAGATTCAGCCATCCTCAAGTGAACCACAGAGAGGACTGTCCTTCCTTCAGTCAATATATTCCTGATCAATTGCATAGTCATTTCAAACACATGCCTTCTCTGGTTTTCACTAACCTCACTTATGTGAAGGAGGCGTTCCAGGAGCCCTCCGTCTGTCAATCGAGGTATTCCTGATTACAAAGTCAGTACAACCACATGTCTATCTGAAATGAATGCAATAATATTTCCTTATGTAGACAGTAGAACTATCTGTGTTTACAGTGGCAAAAAAAGTATTTAGACAGCCACCAATTGTGCAAGTTATCCCATTTAAAAAGATGAGAGAGGCCTGTAATTTTCATCATAGGTACACTTCAACTATGAGAGACAAAATGAGAAAAAGAATTCAAGAGAATCACATTGTAGGATTTTTAATGAATGTATTGGTAAATTCCTCGGTAAAATAAGTATTTGGTCACCTACAAACAAGCACGTTTCTGGCTCTCACAGACATGTAACTTCTTCTTTAAGAGGCTCCTCTAACCTCAACTCGTTACCTGTATAAATGGCACCTGTTTGAACTTGTAATCAGTATAAAAGACAACTATCCACAACCTCAAACAGACACTCCAAACTCCACTATGGCCATTACCAAAGAGCTGTCAAAGTACACCAGAAACAATTGTAGACCTGCACCAGACTGGGAAGACTGAATCTGCTTTAGGTAAGCAGCTTGGTGTGAAGAAATCAACTGTGGGAGCAATTAAGAAAATGGAAGACATACAAGACCACTGATAACCTCCCTCGATCCGGGGCTCCACGCAAGATCTCACCTCTTGGGGTCAAAATAATCACAAGAATGGTGAGCAAGAATCCCATAACCAAACAGGGGGATCTAGTGAATGACCTGCAGAGAGCTGGGACCAAAGTAACAAAGGCTACAATCAGTAACACACTAGGCAGCCAGGGACTCAAATCCTGCAGTGCCAGACGTGTCCCCCTGCTTAAGCCAGTACATGTCCAGGCCCGTCAGGTTTGCTAGAAAGCATTTGGATGATCCAGAAGAGGATTGGGAGAATGTCATATGGTCAGATGAAACCAAAATAGAACTTTTTGGTAAAAACTCAACTCGTCGGGTTTGGAGGAGAAAGAATGCTGAGTTGCATCCAAAAGATACCTACTGTGAAGCATGGAGGTGGAAACATCATGCTTTGGGGCTGTTTTTCTGCAAAGGGACCAGGACGCTTGATCCGTGTAAAGGAAAGAATGGGCCACAGAAAATGTTTAGCCTCTGTCATTGCCAACAAAGGGAATATAACAAAGTATTGAGATGAACTTTTGTTATTGACCAAATACTTACTTTCCACCATAATTTACCAATAAATTCATTAAAAATCCTACAATGTGATTTTCATTTCTCATTTTGTCTCTGATAGTGTGCATATTATGAAAATTACAGGTCTCTCTCATCTTAACCGGAAGAACTTGCACAATTGGTGGCTAACTAAATACTTTATTGCCCCACTGTATTTCACAACTCAGCAGCTTTCTAAACCATCAGTGTCGCGTTCTAGACTCTAACCAAAATATTTAAAACTATTTATAGAGACAGTTCAGTCTTCTAATGATATATTTCATTTGTATGTTATCATAAATGTTTTATAGTGAAACAAAATACAATAAAATTGTATTTCTATCTCTGTGAATGATCTTAGAAAAAAGGACTTTCGCATAATGAGACTAGAGCCCTATCTCAACATGTAGTCGAAGCAAATACACTTTTGTATTTGCATGTTCATCAATAATCTCAAGTAATCTTTTACATAAAACACAAGAAAAATAGAATATAATGAAAATAACAAAACATTGTTCTATCATAGTTGTAACACAGCTAACAATGTCAGATTATTGATCAATCTGATAATGAAATGCCATCTAGACAACTAATGTGACACATTCTTTTACCCCTAATAGACCATAGATGTCTATTTCAAAATGTTTAAACCAAAAGAAATGATATCGTTATGCTAGGTCTCAAAAGGTCAGGTCGGAACACATGAACACACACAATATTAACACAGAAGTTTACTTTTAATACAAGCTTGAAAGCAATATTTCAGACCAACATATGCAAATATAGAAGGATTGAAAATTAAGAAACACATCAATATATAGTGATAGAAACAACCCAACCCCTCATACTGTTCCTCCCTTTCATGCCTTCAACTCATTCTCTACATTTCTACTAGGCTAGGAAAGTTGGTTTATCTCCTTCACATAAAGCCAGTGTGTTCAGTCAGTCCTTGGAAAGGCCCATCTATCTGGTATTTTCCTTATCTAACAAATTAAGATTCCCTAACTTCAACTCAACAAAACATTACGCACACACTTTCTCAGTTTGTCTGTCCTCACAATGGGAGAATGCAGGTTTCTATCATTATACATGTATTTACTAATATTAATACATTTATACATTATTCTTCCACATGGACAAAACATTGGTAAAGAAATAAATACAATTTATGGAAAAGGTTGCTTGACAACCAAAACCTCCATTTTATCTTCAGGTCTACTATCCATGTACTTATGTTGATTATGCATTTTGTTAAGGCTTTAATAGAGATAAAATGATCAGGGGATAAAGAGATAAACAGTTCTGCTTGACAGTATGCTACCTCTTGTGCAATTCCATATGTTGGATTAGAGGAAATTATGCATTCAGTAGGAAAACAAAAATAAAGGAATTATTGCAGGTGTAGTTATAACAGATCACAGGGCTCTATTAATCTTTTAAAGATATCATGGTTTGACCTGAGTGTAACCATGAATCCAGCTTGAAAAGACAGTTTAAAATGGACATTGATTGCACATGGAAGGGTGTGGCCACTGGGACAGGGGTGGCTCTATAGGCATTCAAATGACTCTTCTTTCAAGAAAAGACCGTAAAACTACTTGATGTTGTAAAACACTGGTTTATCCACTGAGACATGACTGTCAAATGTTCAATATTATTTTACAGTATGTATGCGATGGTGAACTTTAAGATTACTTAAATGAGAGAAACTCTTCCCACAGTCAGAACAGGAGAATGGCTTTGCACCTGTGTGTGTGCGTTGGTGACATTTAAGGCTATTAATTTGAGAAAAACACTTCCCACAGTCAGAACAGGAGTAAGGCTTCTCACCTTTATGCAGTCTCTGATGTTTAGTAAGTTCAGATGACGAGATAAAACACTTCCCACAGTCAGAACAGGAGTAAGGTTTCTCACCAGTATGTATGCGCAAGTGACATTTAAGGCTATTTATGTGAGAAAAACACTTCCCACAGTCTGAACATAAGAAAGGCTTCTCTCCAGTATGTATGCGCATGTGACATTTAAGGCTATTTTGTTGAGAAAAACACTTCCCACAGTCAGAACAGGAGTAAGGTTTCTCACCGTTATGCAGTCTCTGATGTCTAGTAAGTTCAGATGAGGAGATAAAACACCTCCCACAGTCAGAACAGGTGTAAGGTTTATCACCAGAATGTATGCGCTGGTGAACTTTAAGGTAACCTAAGTGAGAGAAACACTTCCCACAGTCAGAACAGGAGTAAGGCTTCTCACCTGTGTGCACTATCTGATGTCTAGTAAGTTTTAATGATGAGATAAAACACTTCCCACAGTCAGAACAGGAGTAAGGCTTCTCTCCAGTATGTATGCGCTGGTGAGCTTTAAAGCTACCAAACTGAGAGAAACTCCTCCCACAGTCATAACAGGAGAAAGGCTTCTCACCTGTGTGCACTCTCTGATGAACAATAAGTGCAGATGAAGAAATGAAACACTTCCCACAGTCAGAACAGGAGAAAGGCTTCTCACCTGTGTGCACTCTTTGATGAACAGCAAGTGCAGATGAAGAAATAAAACGCTTCCCACAGTCAGAACAGGAGTAAGGCTTACCACCAGTATGTATGCGTTTGTGAATTTTAAGGTGACCTAAATGAGAGAAACACTTCCCACAGTCAGAACAGGAGAAAGGTTTCTCACCTGTGTGCACTCTCTGATGAACAGCAAGTGCAGATGAAGAAATATGACACTTCCCACAGTCAGAACAGGAGTAAGGCTTATCACCAGTATGTATGCGCTGGTGAACTTTAAGGTTACTTAAGTGAGAGAAACTCTTCCCACAGTCAGGACAGGAGAAAGGCTTCTCACCTGTGTGAACTCTCTGATGATTAATAAGTGCAGATGAATAAAGAAGACACTTCCCACAGACAGAACAGGAGTGACGTTTCTCTCCAGTATGTATCATAATGTGTCTTTTTAACTTTGACAGAGATGAGAAATGTTTTTCACAATGGGGACAGTGGTGAGTCTGCTTGTAGGCTTCCTGTTGTTTCTCTCCAAGTGGCTGCATTTCAGGAATCCCATCTGTGACAGACATCAGAAGGCATTTTTAGACACATTTTGAAAAACAATATTATCAAGGCTTCAAGCAATTAGCATTATTCCACAGCAAAGTGATATAGACCTTAATACAGCAGTTAGTGGATAGTAATGTGATTTAATACATTGTAGTGTGATTTTTGTGGAGACTCTTGTCAGCTTTTAGACAAAGCCTTTAAAGTGTACCTGGGATTATCTATGCATACTGACATGACAACCATTACAGAAAGAAACATTTCCTGATTAGAGTGGAGAGCAGGATGTTGTTTTGATGGAAGACAAAAGTTTCAAATAGATACATTTAATGTTGCCATTGACATGCTTTCTCAAGAGTCCCTGGCACAGTCTGGAGGCTAGGAGAAAATGTGTTTAATGCACTCCTCTGTGATTGAGAAGGCCCATATTTGGGTATCTGCTTTCCCAGATGACAGTTTAGTGAGAGTCCTGACCCCCCTCTCTTCCAGATGTCTGTCCCTGCCCTTGACCATCTGGTTATGCCCCTGATCTAGGCTGGGTTTGAATGGACGCTGGGATTAGCCCACATGCATTGAACTATTAAAAGTCCTTTTAATAGTGGCACAGCCAGAAGAGGACTGGTCACCCCTCGGAGCCTGGTTCCTCTCTAGGTTTCTTCCTAAATTTTGGCTCTCATAGGGAGTTTTTCCTAGCCACTGAAGTTCAACACTACTGTTGTTTGCTCCTTGGGGTTTAAGGTCGGGTGTTTTGTGAAAGCACTTTGTGACAACTGCTGAAGTAAAAAGGGCTTTAGAAAATACATTTGATTGATTGATTGATTGATTTAGGCCAGGGGTGGGCAAATGAAGGCCTGCGAGGCCATTCCATCCTGTAGTGAAAAAGTTGAGGGAAAGTCAAACATTATTCACCAGTCCATTCTTATGCATCACAATCTGAAGTTTTATTATTTAGGCAATGGACCTGTTGCTTAATGTTTTCATTATTGCCTTTTTGGCCTGCAAATCATTTATGATCCACAAATAACAAAACAAATGTGGCTTTTCTTTAAATTTCACAATCTTGATCTGGCCCCTGAGCCAAAAGGTTTTCCCTCCACTGGTTTAGGCAATCAACCAATTCAGTTCAAGTTATTTAAGCCTATCGATGCTAAAATCCCATCTGGACTCCAGAAATTATGGATTATGTCCTGCTATATTAAATTGGAAATGTTGTTGTTGCTCTACAGACACGTCTGACTGCCTGTAAGTAACTGTGAGGGATAACGGTCATTCTAACTTCTAACTGTCCAGGATTAAAAATGAAAAAGGAAGCATGAGGGAAGGTCACACATCTACAGAGATCTGTTGAAGATTTGTGCAAAGATGGGGGCCAGTTGTTCAGCAAAAGGACTTCTGTCCAGGATTAAAAATGGCCTTCAGGGAATTTTCTCTTATGGGTCTTGAAAGTGACCTTATAACATAAGACTTTGATGACATTGTGAAGGATGAGAGAAAGTAGGCTTGAGAAACTTAACACAACACAGATGTACTAACTAACTCTTGAGCAGAGGTGTATAGATAGGACCCATGCGTCCTGCTATGAGTTGCCCATGTTACTGTCACAGGCTTGAGGGATAGGACCATTGACCATATGCAGGAACATCCCATACAAGGGTCATTTAGGCCTTTCTTATTGGAGGGTATTTGGCTGGGTTAGACCCTTGGCCGCCTCCCTTTTATTAGGTATAAGTACTGTGGAACTTCCTGTATTCTTTGGAGAGAGAGAGAGAGTGGGAACTATGTACTGTTAACATCGGAAGTCTCATGCTGAAATAAAGGCTCTCCCCTGACTTTCTGGTAGCATAACTTTTGTTCTTGGACATCACCGGAACTGGAAGCTAACAAGGATTTTGCAAGTAGCAAAGCCAAGAACAAATTATAAGGTAAGACAATTTAATACTGTATTCATTTTGTAAAATTAAGTGTGAATTAACTGGGACTTCATGAATGAGCTGTTTGCTTTGAGTGTGCATGTTTTACCTTGTAATTTCCATCTCCAAGATACAGATTGTGTTGTCTACAATAGAGTGAATGCAATGCAAATCCAGTTGAGATTTAAGTTAAGGCGATAACTAAACTATTGGCTAAATTTGACATTGGGAGGGTTCAGTCTTTGAAGGTGCTATGCCCAGGGGCCCATTGTTTTAGATTAGAGTGAAACAGTGAAATATTTTATGTAATTAAATTTGTAGACATTTTCTTTCTCAGAAATGTAAAAACAAGGCATTTAGTCAAGATGACGAATGTTTTAGATCACATTCTTTTTCCTTTATAGATTAAATGTAATTGTTCAGTCATCTCTCCATAATTGACCAGCTGTTGTTTAAGCAAATGCGCATCAAACTTTGATTATTATACTTTTTAATTAACTGTATTTGTGGGTCAAAGTGTTTTTGACTGTCGCTGGCCGACTGACAGGGCTGTCGCTGGCCGACTGACAGGGCTGTCGCTGGCCGACTGACAGGGTGGAGGTAAACTTAAGAAACTAGTCAGTTTAACATGATGGTTAATGGTGGGTAGTGAAATATTTATACTTGGAGTGATGTTAATGCTTGAATATTTTTTTCTAAGTGTCGAGCTGCTACACCGACAGTAGGCAACCGTATAGCACTGTGGTGGAGTAGTTAGACACAGCCACTCATCTGGGACACCTGGGTTCAAATCCACTAAGGGCATAAAAATATTTATCACTTTTAATTGCGGGCCAGCTGAAATAGCCTTGCCTGGTTCGTCATGTGAAAAGACGAGAGAATCATTTAGCCAGCAAAGGTTTAGTTCATCCTGGACAAATACTAATACATCCTTTGAAAATCCACCAGAAACAGTTGCAATATAACAGTCAACATTTACTTATTTGGCTTCCTATAACTTAGCTACTGAAGGTTATAGCCAGCGTAGTTTGTTTATCCTGAACAAATCCTCTTTTGCCACTGTTCGTTTTAACAGCCAATTAGTCTTTCATGAATGATATTGATACAGTATCTAGCAATATACTGCCGTACAATTGCAAAAGACCTTTACTCAAGTGTAGACCCTACGAAAAATGACTAAAGTTGTTTTGTTGTCGAGGCAAATTAATTGTAGGCAGAATATGGGAAATGTGGCAATTCTTCATTTATTTATTAATCTACATAAAAATATTAAACTCAAACTTTTTACCCTTATTTGCCTTGGCATTACCAGAGATGACATTAATCAAACAAATTGGTTTGTATGTAGGAGGATAACGTTTTGCAACTACTCTATATGAGTGCAAGGTTTACTAAAGCAGCAAATATTTAAGGACACTCGTGTTTTGGATTGAATTGGCTGAATGCCAGAGTGGGATACTCAAGAACGACACGTTACATATTTACCATGTTGAACGCCAGCGAGAAATGCTCAAGTAACGTTGTGGATTTAACATTGCAATGCATTTTAAGCATGTTACAAGAAAATGTAGGCAATCTATTTAATTGTGACTGTTACGAACCCTGCGGCTCTAGCAGTCTGGAGTGAATGGTACAGAGACCCGTAACATCAAACTCATGCAAATCAGTGTATTGTAAAGGCACAGAACAAACGGTACAGACAACCAAAGCTACAGTCAAACTATAAACATTTATTAAAGACACGAGGTAAAGGGCTTAGAGAAAAGGGGCTGAGCTGGAAACAATAAATTACATAATATAGTCCAAACACCCATAAACTGAACTTGCCTGCCTCAAGAACCGCTTAGTTGACTTCTAACCAATACAAAACTTCAGTGGCTGGTCCACTCAGTTCTAGCTAGTGTTTTAAGACCAACTGACTGAGTTTTTAAACCAGGCAATGTGTGATGTGATTGGGTAATAGAAAAAGGAACAGGTAGTGCAATTAGGAGGGGTGTCCACTGATTGGTCCACCTCAGTAGTCAGGAGATGCACTCATGACTGCCAGGTGGTAAACACCAACGAGCACAACAGGGAACATAAGCTGGGGAAACGACAGGAGGGGCAATAACACAAACGCACTTACAGGGTACCTGCATGCGTCACAGTGACCTGTAACTTTTCAGTTCATGTGCGTGTGATTCAGCTACTTTGGAGTGTTTTGCGAGCCCTAACCCACATGCATTGTTTCCTTGGCTGTCAGTCACTGACTAGCCTGCATGACGTGAAAAAAAGCATTAATTGGTTATGATTTACAATTACTTCCAGCTGGCAAGCCATCTAGATATTCTTTGTTTCCAGAGTTTTGTTTGCATTCTGATCGCTTATGGGTGAAGTATGTATTTGTTTGTCAAGTAGTTAGCCTAGCAGTTGGTTTTGTTTGTCAAGTAGTTACTTTTGTGGCAATTTCTTAACTAATGTAACTCAATTTAAGTGTTCAGGAGTGCAGCAAAGCAAAAAAATAACCTTAACTGATGGGAGTCTGCCTCAGTTTCTCTAGGACTTTTGGAAATTACAGCAAAGACATGACACTTTCTTAAATACAACAAATACCTACAATGACAACATTGAACCAGTTCTTACCTTGAGTGAGTAAATCTCCCTCTGCATTATTAAAGATAACCACATCCTTCTCCTCCTCTTCATCTTTAATGGTAACATTCAGTCCAGGTAATTGATTTTTTTCCTGCAGCTTTACGGATGCCATCTCTAAATCCCCCAATGGCCCCTGGGCTTCAGAATCCAATGACACCTGTTTGGGCTCAGTGTGGAAGGAGAGCAGCAGACTGGGTTTGTCCTCCCTCTGCTATAATAAAGACCAAATCAGAGCCACCATGACTGATATACATGTTTGTTGGAATAAAATGTAATCACAATGGTGATAAATAAAAAAAACAATCATGGTCAGAACAGACCTGTGTCCTACATGAGGTGCAGTGACCTTATGAAGAATGAACGAATGAAGAATGAAAAGAGAAAAATTTCTTTTATCACAGTTTATCATTTCTTTGGAATGTAACAACAAGTATGCATTTTTGAATTGCACAGTTGTGAGAAGTTGACAACTTTACATTGTAGATTATCCGTCATTAAATGTATTAAAAAATGCTAGAGCATCCTGGTTGCATAGTATTAATAGAAATCTGACAATAATTAACACTTCAATTTATTTTCCTAAATAGGAGTATATTAAATATTTCCATTGTGAGAATTCTAAAGACGATTTACATATTTTTTAACCCCGTTTCCAGACATAAATCGCCAAAAGCACACAGATGCCTAACACCGGTATTTAAATGGTACCTAGGCGCTAATCACCCCTTACTGAATGTATGACGTCAATGGATGATTGCACGATAATCCCAGATGATCAGAGACTTGATTGAATTTCAAAGGATCTTACAAATGAAATACAAGATTTCCATGACCATTCCAAAACTTAATTAGGCTAGTATTGAAACAATACAAACCACAGGCGATTCATCATTTGTAAAATGTAAATCTACAAATGTATTATGCAAAATTATTATTCACAAAACGAAAAACCAAGGATACTGTTTAAGAGTCACCAATTACCAATTCAATAAACATTACAAGTTACTCAACAGACATTACAAGTTACTGGATTATCTCGGCAAAGAAGAAGTGCTCACTAACACAGATTGACAGATTTGTGAACAATATTTCAGAGAAATAGGCATTTTGTGTACATAGAGAAAGTCTTACATCTTTGAGTACAGCTCATGATGAAAGGGGGGGCAAAAACAAAAGTGTTGTATTTATAATTTTGTTCAGTTTAGTTATTCATTTTGGAAATCCTCTTTCTACTAAAAAGGATTTATTTGTTTTTTTTATCTTATTCATGTCACCTATAGAAAAATCGTATATGCTAGTAATCCAGGAGACTAGAGCTATGCATTGGCATAGTCTCAAACTGGTCGATAATGTCTGTTATTTTACTTTGTATACCACCAAAATGAGATCAAATTGAAAACAAAAAACTCGAATGGATTTAAAAAATATATATAATATATATAAAGTGTGGTTTATTTTTCATTCTGTACATCTTTAGGGCATAATAAACAAACATACATACTACAGCCTGTGTTCTTAGACATAATAGTTCTATGTATTCCTAACCATTCATTAACCATTTAAAACAAATTCTGTAATGTCTTTTTTTTTACTATTCTACTGTATATAGTTTGTTATAGACCCTGTAGATGAACTGATTCTGGCTGGAATGTGATGCCTGTGGAGGAGCATGTGTGTGCTAATAGGGAGGATTCCTAACCAAAAGAAAAACAGCTTTCGGTTCTGGATGTTTAATGTTCGTTTGAAAGGCTTGGCGGTCCTAGTGGTAAGGCCTTGTATTCTCAAAGGGTCATGTAAATAACATTTAATAAGGTTAAAAAATATGATCCAAGCGATAAAGTTGGTCACAGGCATGAGTCAACCAGGCTTCATAGCGCATGTGCCTCCCATTCCTTGCTAGGCTCAACACAAACTGTAGGGCAGACGGATGAAAAATGTAACCATGCTTTTTCCGGATGAAACTTATATCTCATTTACAGAACAGAAATTAATAATTACACATTTTGACACACATTTTAAGACTTGTTGCACAGCTGCATTCAGTTGTGAGGAAGAATGTCTGTTTAGGTGTATTTTAATTCTAAAGGACACAACACAGAGTAATGTTGCTTTGCAAATGTATGTAACTTTCTGTTCGTACTTGGAAACAGCACAAAGGAATATGATTGAACATTAACTCCACACATCCCCCATACATTCCAAAGTTTGAGACTAGGAATAGGGAGGTTGGAACATACATTGCCCTTATACGATTGGATAACAGCTAGAAAGTGGAGGGAATGTGTTCTAGTATATGGGATGTTTAAGACAATGACATTTGGAGAAGCACAAAGAAGACAGAGAGAGATGGAAAGAAGGCTGAAC
>JACXGJ010012096.1:0-18553 GCA_016801105.1 Esox niger | reverse complement strand
ACACACACACACACACACACACACACACACACACACACACACACACACACACTAGTTGTAGTAGACATTTTAAAATTGTTTTTACCTTAGCTTAGTTTTGTCTGACTGAAAAGTGTTAACTTGTCACGTCCTGACTATGCCCCTAGCCATCTTCGCACTGGCTGGGGCCATAGTCAGGACGTGGCCAATAGAGGTGCCTCTAGGCACCTCTATGCACTTGGGTCTCCCCAATTGGAGGCAGGTGTTGGTTATTGCCTCCAATTGGGGAACCTATTTAAGTTGACTGTTTTGAGCACATGTTGTGGTTTATTTTGGTTGTCAGCCGAAGGCTATAGTACCCAGTCATAAGTCTGCTTTAAGTTTGTTTGTTTCGTTTGTACCATCATTAAAGTATGGATTATTTCTACCTCAACCGTTTTCCCTCTGCCAATCTGTCCACAACCCAGCTTTATGACATAACTATTATTACATTATATAATGAAAAATAACCTAAATGCCTAAAAAAAGATACAGTACAGCCTGATAATAAAGAGGTCTAAGCATCTGGTATAGAAGAGACCAGACAACCGCACATTTCATGCCTAGTGGTTAAGTAAGCCAGCTCAAGACAACGGCGGTGCTCATCTTCATGGATTCTTATTGTTGTTTGCAATTGATTGTGGCCAATTATATACAGAAATATGTTACCATAACAATTTTATGTAAATAGATAGTGACATAACTAAGTCGCCAAATCTCACGTTACCTACACTTTAAACAAAATATTTATTTTAAGCACTTGTGTAGTATCAAATAATTTTTTGTAAACCATCTAGCTGAGTAATTTTAAATATTTGCTTATCCTTATCAAGGATGTTGATCGTTTCAGATCCCATTATTTTGAATTAATATGAACAGGCATTTTTTTTAATTCTCTCACATCAGAATTGTATCAACGGCATGTTTTCTTAATCTTTCCTGCAGTCCTAAACAATGTCAACTCCTAGGAAGACTTTCATTAATTTCAGTTTGTCAAATAAAATGCGTCTCTGTTTAGGTGACACTACTAACATGTCCTGTTTTGGCCAAAGGTTGCAATTCCTATACAGAGGAGAAAGGCATGTCAGAGTCTGTTGGTTTTGATCTTGATCATAGTGCTTTTGATGAGTGTATTTGAAAGCCATAAGGCATCTATTACAGATTGACCCTACTTCAAAATGCAGTGGAGATAAACTAATCTTGGATTCATGGTTTGTTCACATTAATGGTGTGACATGCAGTAAATTATAGGTTTTGTTTTTATTTTTAGAACATTTTGCAGCTTGACTTTTCTATTGCATGCCCACATATGACAGTACCCAAACATGTTCCCATAAAAGTACGTCCCTGTATGTCCCTAGCTCATGAAATGCTGAAGCTAATGACTAAAAATGTAGGTCCTAATTTTGTGTTTTCTGTGCCAGGCATCAGATGTGACAGCATGTAATCGATTTTTGTGCCTGCATTAGCTCAGACAGAAAATGAAGTGTCTTGGTTTAACTTTTTACTGGAGAAACAATGCACAACAATTCACAGATAATGTCTTTATAGGTTCCTATAAAGTAACTCAATGCCATTGCAGGATTTTGTATACAATACTACTAATAACAACATTTACACTGCAATATCATAATGGCAATACCTATGGCAATGAGAAAGGCACAAAGTACAATCCCCCTGCAGCAGGAAACAGAACTAAACAGCAACAGCATGCTAATACAACTAGCAGACAAAATGGGTATCCTGACTGCTATATTAGATTAGGAAATCTTGAGTGTGATAGGAGCGATCCAGACGTCAGCTGATACATTTCTGAGCCAGTGCCCACTCAGGTTAAATTAATTTGCTCAAATGTGGTCCGATAGAAAGACATTTCTATTTTAATAGCATTCAAGTACATGAAGTAAATATAAACTTTGATTTGATATTTTAATAGAGGAGAGGGAGAACAAAATCTCTACTTCAAAATATAATTTTCACCATTAACAATATAAAAGTTGCCAACGTATAGAAATTCAAGCTCCCAATGTTTAAGTAGGCTTACACTCTAAGTTAAAAAAATGGAGTACAGCACCAAAACACACATTAATATTGTTAAAATTATACTTGACGGCATCAAAAATGTTTTACCATAACCTAACAATTAATCGTTACTCTGACCCTAGCCCAAATTCTGTGTTAAACAGCGTAGTGGTTAGTCAAGCTGACCTGCAAACTATAGGTCCCATGTTGGGATCTCCTCAGCAGCCAAACGAAGTGCGCATTATGAATTATTCCATATACACAAAAACTTTTCTGGCTAAAACCTTCAGTATCTACATCATAGTAAGGCTGAAAAAAAAGTTTACGTTTGTATTGTGACTGTTTCTGGTGCATTTTTGAAGTATGCATCCATCCATGCGTATTGGGTCAGGATAGACAAACACATTTGCTGGTTACAACATACAGTAGTTACACTATATTAAGTCTAAACTAAAACTGTATACGGTTATTACACATTTTTCTGGCATAGAAAAGTTCATCTTCAGTCTCACTAGAAATTGTTCAATTCTTATGAATATTCCTAGGAAGATAGTACATACTAGTAATCAAGCTGTTAAAATGGCCAGCGGCAAAATCCATACAGTTCATAGATGCTATGATGGAGGTAAATTTAATAAGAAATGTTAAGTCAGTTTAACACAATAATCAATCATGTCTTGCAACTATTGATATGTGTAATGCTATGGCTTGGTGGTTAAAGACAGTGTCTCTCTTGGAAGACAAGCTTAAATCTATTGAGAGAAATAAGATTTATTAATTTTATTTAGTATACAGTTATAATCTTGCAACTATTTCTGGTAGATTCCACGATTCTTTCGTTTCACTTGATGAAAAAGTTAGTTATTGTCACCTTTATTGATAGTTATTGTATCAATATCATTCACGAAACAAAGAAAAAAATATAATGTTATGCCATTAAACAAAAAAATACATACTTATGCCATGAAATGAAATAGCTTTCGCAGACTCGCTAGCGATTGCTCAATTCTTGACAATTCCAGTCAGTTAGTAGAAACTGGTAAAGCCTATTACTGGCTAATACGCTGTTAAAAACAGCCAGTGGCAAATGCCATACAGTTCATAGATATTATTTGTGGTGGAGCTAAACTTAGTAAGAAACGTTAGTCAGTTTAACTGTATTAGTATCATTCACGAACGGCCAATTAGCTGTTGACACTGCGAGTGGCAAAAGAGGATTTGTTCAGGGTAGATAGAAGTGACTATATTGAGACCTGTCAAAGGTATAGCTCTGTGGTGTAGTGGTTAACGATGCAGCCTTCCACGTGGGTGACACTTTCTATTGCCTGCCAGCTGAACTAGGTTTGCTTGGTTTCTTGCTTTGTATCTGCTTCGATGAAGTTCCAAGTGAGCTGAGGCAATACCAAAAGGTGACATGAAAGCACAGAAGACTTCTGATTGGACAAGAGTGACTCAAAGTGTGTTAGCCGTCTAGTGTCAGAGAACGGTTTTATAAGACGAGAATGGCACCGCTTTGCATGTCTGTGCCAGGAGTCCTTGCATTGAGATGTGTTAATTTTAGTGCCTGTGCATTGGACCAGACTTGTAATTTAAGCAATTGTATTTTCACAAAACTCCTTTCGGTTTGGACCTACGCACTAGTGTTGTTATCCCCGTTAGACCCACAAATTTGCACTGTCTTTGTGTTTGTAATCTACAAAAGAACCTCAACGTTTTCCTCTGGGTTTTTCTATAGGCTTACTGGCATACACTGCACTTGTCAAAGTAGTAATGGCAACCCAAACAGAAGCAGCCTACCAAGCTTTGTAACAATTTTTGCAGTTGTGTGTTAAGACATGCTCACACGTGCTTCCTCGCTAATTCACATATAAAACGTTGCCTTGTGAAAAGTAAGCAACTCTTTAGTCAGTCGGCAGGGTATTTTAGCTGGCAATTAATAAGGGTAATAAGGCAACTATTTATATCATTTAATTAAGACGGAGGGGTTATGTAAGTTGTTTTAAATGTGTTGGTTTTGAGTTGTTAGGTGCACCAATTTAAATCTAACAGAACATTGCAGTTACATCATTATTACTGCAGGGAGATAATTCTATTCTTTTTCATACAGGGTCTGTGACCATGTTATCCAAATTTAGTTTACTTTAGATTTGCCACTTTACGTTCATTCAATTGTTGGCAAATGCTGGCTTTTCGCCAGTATCAAGTGTACGATATCGCCATTGTTGTTCCCGTGTGTGTCGCGTTGGAGGTGGAATCTTGGCAGTTTTCCTGTGATGTCACTAAAGGTGGCTACAGGGTACTATCTGCAATGGAAAACCAATCGAGGCGAGACGTGTAGAGCCTAGTCGAGCTGGTACCATGCAGTGGAAAAGTTTCCAAAGCAGGTAGAGGCGAGGTGAGTAGAGTCAAGCTGGTACCATGTGGTGGAAAAGTGCATTTGCCAGATTGTATTTGTTTTACTACACTGGTCCTCACAAGTATATTATTACTATTATTATTAAGGACACACAAAAGGCTTTCAGTGTTTTTCCAATTTATGATTGTATGGTAGAGGAAGAAACTGTCTCTATTGATACAAAGATAAATAAGTTGCTGTAAGCTGTCTAACAATGTTATGAGAACAAACTGTAAAACTCATTCGCTAATATGACACAGGAGGCTGCATACACGCTATTCCTGTGCCTGAGCCTCTCTGTTTTTACTCACACCCACACACACATGCACACAAACACAGAGACTATCCTACCTTTAGAATTTATAGCATGGCCTATTCCTTTTCATTTTAATACGTTTCTGTAAGCTGTGGTATCCAATTGTGTGCCTTGCCAAATAGTGTTCCAGTTATCAAGATGTTAGCTTAATGTCAAGATTTCTTGTTTTTTTTCCCCCCATCAAACCAACCTATGAGCAATTTAAAGCATATTTAAAACAAAAATACAGCTTTGTTAATAAGAGACAAAACATTCAAACAATTGGAAATTAAGTCTGAATGTTTTTAGTAACAAACATTACCATTGTGGTTTTGAATTTATAATGGGTCCAATCTAGTCTTTCAAATATAAAATGTAGACAAGATCTGAATGTGATTAACGTTACCCAAGAAATGGGTGTGCCAGTAAACATGTTAATTTGTTATTAACACAATAACTTTGACAAACCAATTGTATCGTTAAAAATTTGGCCTGCAAAGGCGTGGTGTATACAATTTTGTATATGCAAAACTAAAAATAGTTTGTGATAAATACCTATCAAATGTTAAGTTATCGCTGATTAAAATGATATGCACACAGGCCTCCCAGGTGGCGCAGCATTCTAATTAATTAATTCCTTGCACATAGCTTACAACCAATGTTTAAGTTAAACTGTAGGTTAGAGCCTTGTGGCTGGTAATGGGCAATGCCAATTGGAGTGAGGAGACATTATCAGCAGGGATGTCCTGATATCATTGTCTGCAAAACTGAGTGAACATGCCCTTTTAGGCCTTCTTTTTGGGCTACAAGTTGCTTGAGTAACTTTTGGTTGAAAGAGCAGTGTGTAGAACAGCTGAATTGCAGGTCACAAAGCTGTTGGGGGTTAATGTGATGAAACAGTGCTATGGATACAATTAGCTATGACAAAATTGGGGAAGGGAGGAAGAAGACTTGAGAAACCTGATTATTATATGCCTAATTATTGATGCCCGTGAATTTGGGAGGTTTTGTAGGGTTTGCTCAAGCAGACAAAGAGAAACACTTAGTATGGTACAAAAAACAACCAAGGTGGTTAAAACACAAAAGCGGTCAGACTTTCCTGCAAATTAAATCTCAACTGAGGTCATATTTGCAGGACCAAAACCTTACATACATTAACCACCCTCTCCTTTAAAATGATTTCTCGTGTTTATGAAATGTCCATCTCCGTTGATTACTGGCTTCCTTGTACGTTTGATTCAGGGAGCAAATGGAAACACCTGTCCTGCATTAAAGTAAACAGTATTTTCTCCCTATTCACCCTTCCATAAGTAGTTGGAGGGAGAGCAGTTTTTATCTGACCACTCCACAAGTTGATGATCTATACAAATGTTGGATTCTCACCATCAAAGGTTTATTCTCTGCTTCAGAGTGGGTAAAGCAAGATTAAATGTACACTTCTCAACCAGAGAAGGATCTGAGCAACATTTGGGTTTTAGACTCTATACCAAAGGCCTATACTTTTCAATGATGTATCATGCACAGACCAAAGCAGCAACTGTGGGTAGATTATTTTATCCACAGCACAGCAATAGTCAGAGAGGATGAGTTACCGTCCTGGCTATTGCTTTCAGTCCCAGGCCCCATGACAGCAGTGTACTAGCATTTTAATACCAGCTCCTGCACAAGGCAATATAATCCCTGCCAAGTGATGTGCAGGCTGTTCTGCCCCGCTGCAGTCAAAACATTGTACCACCAAAAAAACTGACTCTTCAGCTTACAGGATATCCATAAAAAGGTAGTTTTTCCATCTCAGAAGGCTACCACACTGGCAGATACGTTTTTGTACCAAAATAATAATGTTGTAAAATATCTGGCATGATGGCTCGAAAGGAAGTTTCTCATGTTTACCAGCCACAGACCAAGCAAAATATACACTGCTCAAATCAATTAAGGGAACATGTAATCATTACAGTATAATACGAAGTCAATTAAACTTCTGGGATATCAATCTGTCTAGTTAGGAAGCATAAATGATTGTGAATCAGTGATACCTGTTTGGGGCAAATGAGTGACAACAGATGCATTGGAGAAGGAACAGCAAAACAACCCCAATAAAGGGAATTGTTTTGCAGGGGGTGGCCACAGACAATTGCGCTCTCCTTATCCTTCCTGGCTGATTCTTCTCTAGTTTTGGGTTTTGCTAGTGTCCTTGTCACTACCTGCAGCCCATTCATGTTGCACAGGCAGTCCAGATCTTCCAGAATGGCACATCCATACGTGCCGTCGCAAGAAATTATACTGTGTCTCCCAGCACTGTCTCAAGAGCACAGAGAGCTGGACAGGGCTGTAAAAGGGCATCAATCCAGTAGCAGAACCTGCTCCATTGTGTGAGGAGGAACAGGAGGAACACAACCCGCCATCTCAGCAGGAGCATGTCCAGACATTGTCTGTGCATACAGACACATGGGGACCATACACTCTACTGAGTCAGATTATGAATTGCTGTGAATAAATACATGCAAGTTGGAATAGCCTGTGATTTCAATTGTTTACTTTGATTTTCAGTGTGAGTTTGAATTCAGCAATCGATCAGTTAGTGACAGATTTTGTACTAACTACGGCATCAGCTGATACAAATAGCCCAATGCATTATGCTACACTAACTGTATGCCCTCCTTGCAGCTATTGGAGAGAGAGAGCTAGTTTCTAATATTAGTTATTTTTGTGATTTCTTTTTAAATCACTGTCACAAGCCCAGCCAAACTACACTTTCAAAATGTACAGCCCCACCCAGTCGTGATCACGTTTGGGCTGAGAATGAACTCCCTACATCTGGGTCACAATGTCTTTTGCTGCAGTTTTCCTTCTTGTTACTAGCCTTTCCTCCAGATCTCTCAACCCCTTTAGCAATGTAGGATTTAGGCCTAGCTCGCTGTACCTGGTCTGAGCATGATTTGCCTATGCAGAGCAAGGCTGTTGTGAACTTCCTGTACTATTCATTACTCATAAAGTAGATGACCCATTGTACAAGTGCTACATGGAATTGAGACTCTGTTCACTTGTCCTGTTCTTTGTCGTCTTTTTCCAATATGCGATGCAATATGTTTTTCATTAACGCAGTACGGTTGTTGAGAACAAGCTGTGTCCCTGATACTCATCTGTATATTAAAACAGGAATGTCATGATCAGTGTGCAGCATGCCATCCTGAAACCATTAAGTGTCTACATAACTTGTAGGCATACCGTTCTCTACATTCGGTAGGAGCAACTACTCCAACACACAATATATCCCACTCACTCATTTCCCCAATGGAACATCTCCCTTCAACTCTTAAAGTCCATTGAATATTTCAAGACAATCTACAGCGGCTGTAAAGAAACTCTAAAATGCTTGACTAAAGAACTTCCTAAAATTGCACCAACAGGCCAGAAAAAAAATTCCTTGTTTGTTGAGGAACTTACTTGGCAATAAAACTAATTCTGATCAGAAGATGACTAGAGACATAACTTTTTCCATCTTTAAGTTCAGAAAATGGCATGTTTTATTCTTACCAGTTAGAGTTGGAGGCCTAAGCAAAGCAATGTACATGAAATGTCTGGGCAATAGGTTATACTCCTCTGGCGTAACTAACGTCACATGATTGTGTATAGTATGTGATACTACCAACAGTAACATGACCTTATTTTTATTATTAGCAATCCCCATATGCAATGAGCAAGGTAGGCATTACTGATCCCGCCACAAAAGTAAAACGCACAACTAAACATGGGGAGGCAGCAATTGTTGGATTAGGGTCTGCCTACCAGTACAACCTGAGATGGGAAAAGATACATCAAAATGCATTCAAATTAGATACCAAATACATTCATTTAAAGTGTATCAAACTAAACTACAAGATACAGCAACCACACCATGTATTATTGTAGTAATATACACCATGTAGTATTTTTGTACTTTAAAATACTAAAAATGCTTTTACAAGGGAGAATGAAATCTCTTCGTAAACCTTCTATAGGCCTATTTGAGCTCTCTTCACCAGTACACTAACTGAGTTGATTAAATAGACAATGTTTGATAGCAACAGCTTTTCTCTGCATAACGAGTCATGCAATAAATCTGACATATGCTATCAGTTAACAGATCAAATATTCACATATCCCTGTGATCACCAAGATGAAGGTTAGTTTTAAGGTACCCAACAGTTTAATGTTTAAATAACAGTATCCTAATTTAGTTACTTGGTGTTTGGTAATGAAGGGCCTACTTGGCATCAGCAACGCTGACTCATTTACAATCAAGTCATTCATAAGTAAACAACTGATGGCACCTTTATTCATAGCAACTAATTTCTAAGTAAGTAGACTGTTAAGCATGAATACAATATTCAAAGAAAATCACACTTGGACCCCCAAATGCCTACCGGAATTGGCATTTGAGTTGAAATTAAAAAAAAAAAAAAAAAAATTTTAAAGCTACTCCCTCCTCCAATGACTTTTCCTAAATAGGTGTCACGTTGTGGGGTTAACGGACCAGGCGCAGGCAGGGGTAGAGGTCGGTGCTTAGTCTTTAATGTAAGACACAAAAAAACTACAGAAACAGAACGGAAAAAAACCAAGCACTTGATAATGAAAAGTATGAAGTAAATTGTAACTATAAACAGAACTCACCCACAGACCTCACAACTCACCCACAGACCTCACAACTCACCCACAGACCTCACAACTCACCCACAGACCTCACAACTCACCCACAGACCTCACAACTCACCCACAGACCTCACAACTCACCCACAGACCTCACAACTCACCCACAGACCTGGAACAATGACTGCCAAATGAGAGGAGCAGAGACGAAACATTTATACCCATACTAATGACATAATTGGGACCTGGTGTAAGAGATAATTGATGACAAGACAAATGAAGGGGACCAGGATGAGTTCATGGCAAGTGGAAAGATGGAGAAAGCGGGAGATGGCGGAGCAGTCCGTCACCTCACCGTCACAATAGGCGTATATTACATTCTTCTGTTGTTGAATACTATTTAGAGACTATTTTCCTGTTTTTATTACCCTGTTTTCCGACTTAATCAGTTATGTCTAATCTAATCTTATGAATAGCAATAACGTAAATGGATGAATGGGCGATAACCCCCTGATCAACCCAGACACACCTATCCGTGTAACTAAAGTGTAATGATGGAGAATGATGATGAAGGTAGAAATTGTATATGCAGTTGTGGTCAAAAGTTTGTATACCCTTGGAGAATTGGTAATATGTACCATTTGTAAAGAAAACATGAGTGAGCAGGCAAAACATGTCTTTTATTTCTTATGGGATTCATATTCAACTGTAGATTATAAAAGAATGGCACAATCAGAAAACAAAACATGGCAGCAAAAAAGCCTGCATACCATTAGTTCTTAATAATGTGTATTGCTCCCTTTAGCATCAATTACAGTGTGCAGTCTTTTGTAATACAGTGAGAGAAAAAGGTTCTGATTTTGTATGTTTGCCCACTGATAAAGAAATGACAAGTCTATAATTTTAATGGTAGGTTAATTAGAACAGTGAGAGAGAATAATAAAAAAGAAATTCAGAAAAACACATGTCAAAAACATTATAAATTGATTAACATCTCAGTTAGGGAAATTAATATCCAACCCCTCTGCAAAACATTATTTAGTGCTTGGTTGCAAAACCCTTGTTGGCAATCACAGAGGTTGTAGTTGGCCACAAGGTTTGCCCACTTCTCAGGATGGATTTTTCCCACTCCCCTTTGCAGATTTCGAGGCAGAATGTGAGATCTTGAATGTATCCTGTTCTCTTTTGTTGTTTTTGAACGTAGCCTATCCATTCCCTGTTATCGTTTACACCTGTGTCTTGTTCTACCCCTATATTACTTCTGTGTTTGCTGTCAGTTCTTGTGAGGTATTGTTTTTAATATACAACTCTACTGAGCCTTCGGACCAGATACTGAAATACGTCTATGTTGATATCCTGACCTTCGTCTGCCTACCGACTACCTCTCTGGATTTTCCCTCTTGTGTTTCTGCTTCCTACCTCTGACTTTCGCCTGCCCTTTGATTTCACTACAGCCTGGTCCCTTTTGCTCTGCCGTTTGTTCTCCATAATAATGGTCCCTATTGCTCTACCATTTGTTCTCCATAATAAAGAAGTCCTGCAATCGGAGCTTGGATCTATTCCTCTAGCCAACTTGTCAGTGTAATATCATTAGACAGACATTTGGCAACTAAAACCTTCAGCTCCCTCCACAGATTTTCTATTGGATTAAGGTCTGCAGACTGGCTAGGTCACTGCAGGACCTTATTGTGCTTCTCGTTGTAACACTCCTTTGTTGCCTTGGCCTGTGTGTTCTGGGCCATTGTCATGCTGGAATACCCATCCACCCCCTGTTTTCAATGCCCTGGCTGAGGGAAGGAGGTTCTCACCCAAGATTTGACGGTACATGGCCCTGTCTATTGTCCCTTTGATGCTGTGAAGTTGTCCTGTCCGATTAGCAGACAAACACCTCCAAAGCATAATGTTTCCACCTCCATATTTGACGGTGGGGATGGTGTTTAGAGGAGGTGCATTCCTCCTCCAAACACGGCGAGTTGAGTAGATTGTATCTTTTTTTATTGTAACAAAATATGCAGTCCCTGCCTTTGACAGACATTCCCATGATGCACACCCTGCATGACTTGTCATTACTAATGTCACGATTCGGCATGGGTTGCAGGACAGGTGCATAGGTATCTAAAGCAGAAGTTGTTCAATCTTAATCACTTAAATAGGGACTCAAGGAGGGGGCAAACAAGACACAGGTGTGAACAATAATATACAAAAGGACAATCTGCATTCACAAAGGTCAAAAAGCAAGCAGGCCACATTCAAAAATAAAATCTAAATCTAGAGAGAACAGAACCTCACAGTATATCCCATTCAAGGTGCAGACACACGGCTGCACCAAAAACACCAAGGGGGAGGGCTGGCGGGACACCAAGACACAGATTCCACCTCAGGACCCGGACTTGAAACAGGTGGCAGCTCCACCTTCAAAAGAGGACAGGTGGAGGACATTACGCACCTGTTCCCAATCGCTTCATCACCACCTGTATATCCTCAGTCCTCTGCCATTCCTTCTCTGCTGGATTATGGTCAATATTCACATACCCTTCACAGCAACCTGAGTCTACAGTTCGTTTGGATCTCCCATGTATCGACTCGTTGCCTGTCCCCGACTACTCCGCCTGCACTTTTGCTGTCAGCCCGTATTTCGACCTACCGCCTGTTCCAGACTATTCTGCCTGTCACCGATCAATGCTTCCGCCGCCTGTCTCAGTCTCCCTTCCCTGCTCGACTTCAACCCCTCCGCCCGCCACTCCACCTCTGCCTTGCCAAGCCGTGCCTGGGTCCCCACTCCCGTCCGTGACAATTTGTTTTATAATCTACTTATCTAATCACTTAATTGAGTGGAGTGAACATCAACAAAAACCTTGAGATAACTATTACATTTATTTATAACATAAAATCGCAGCGATATATTCCTGAAATCAGAGTAGGCTTAGTGTAACATTGGTGGTGGAAAGGAGGAACCAGTCGCCGAAGTTTCTTATTCGATGTTTGATTTCATACTCAAACACACTTCGAACAGACATTCAGCACCTTGACAGTGCATTTTCTACAGGCCGCCTTGCCGCAATTCAGACACATGGCGAAGGTTTAATTTTGTTTACATTAGGCCTTCACCATGCAATTAATTCTCCTATGCTCTTCTGTACCAGCGAGGGGCATGGAGATGCGCGGAGCCTCTTTGGCACCATCCACTCTGCGTGCAGCACCTAAGCCAGATGAAGCATGAAGTCATATCATTCATGCAGCTCCGGGACAACACACATGCATTGATGGCAGCAAATTCCAGTATGTTGTAAAACACCGCAACCGGCCATCTCTGCGTGCCACTTTGAATCTGAATTACAGGATACAATAAAAAAAATTGACTGTTGCAATGTTATAATACCTAACAATAATAATGATGATGATGATGATAACCTTTCACAGAATATTGCCGAGCCATTTGGTTGAGCACGTCAACCCCATATTTGTTTTGTTGTAGTAGGTCACTGTCTCTGGCTTCCTCTTGGTGTCCATGGAGATGGCAACATGCTGGTGCTAGATAGTGACATTTTCATGTTTCAGCACTTTGGTACTGAACAATACCACTCTTCCTTGCAGAGAAGGTGGGAGCCCCCGCTTGTTCCACTTGATAGTGCCTACCAGACTGTTTTTGACATAAGCTTGTCAGCGAACGAGATGGAGGTGAAGAAATAGTCGGTGGTGAGATTTCTCCCCTTACCAACAAAGGCAACACGTTCTCTCCAAGGGTTTGCGTGGCTGGTCTGCCTTCATCCTTGCCGAGGTATGGGGTGGCGTTCAACAGGTACTTCCTGTCAACATCTGCTGCCTACCAAAACTTGATGCCATATTTATTAGGCATATACTGCATGTTGTTTTGGTCAAGAACAGCTGTTCGTCCACTGTAATGTCCGGCCCTGGTTTGTAGCATGCAATGCAGTGATGTATGAATCTCAAATTGTATGAATTTTAAATAATCTATTTGCACGTTATTCCATGACATAAGTATTTGATCACCTACCAACCAGAAAGAATTCCCGCTCTCACAGACCTGTTAGTTTTTCTTTAAGAAGCCCTCCTGTTCTCCACTTATTACCTGTATTAACTGCAACTGTTTGAACTTTTTACCTGTATAAAAGATGCCTGTCCACACACTCAATCAAACAGACTCCAACCTCTCCACAAAGGCCAAGACCAGAGAGCTGTGTAAGGACATCAGGGATAAAACTGTAGACCTGCACAAGGCTGGGATGAACTACAGGAGAATAAGCAAGCAACTTGGTAAAAAGGCAACAACTGTTGGCGCAATTATTAGAAAAGTTCAAGATGACGGTCAGTCTCCCTCGGTCTGGGGCTGCATTCAAGATCTCACCTCGTGGAGCATCAATGATAATGACGAAGGTGAGGGATCTGCCCACAACTACATGGCAGGACCCAGTCAATGACCTGAAGAGAGCTGGGACCACAGTCTCAAAGAAAACCATTAATAACACACTACGCCATCATGGATTAAAATCCTGCAGTGCACGCAATGTCCCCCTGCTCAAGCCAGCGCATGTCCAGGCCCATCTGAAGTTTTCCAATGACCATCTGGATGAATGGGAGAATGGGAGAAGGTCATGTGGTATAATGAGACAAAATTTGACCTATTTGGTCTAAACTCCACTTGCCGTGTTTGGAGGAAGAAGGATGAGTACGACCCCAAAAACACCATCCCAACCGTGAAGTATGGAGGTGGAAACATCATTCTTTGGTGATGCTTTTCTGCAAAGGGGACAGGACGAATGCAGGGAGGATGGATGGGGCCATGTATCACGAGATCTTGGCCAACAACCTCCTTCCCTCAGTAAGAGCATTAAAGATGGGGTGTGGCTGGGTCTTTCAGCATGACAACAACCCGAAACACACAGCCAGGGCAACTAAGGAGTGGCTCCATAAGAAGCATCTCAAGGTCCTGGAGTGGCCTAGCCAGTCTCCAGACCTGAACCCAATAGAAAATCTTTGTAGGGAGCTGAAAGTCTGTATTGCCCATCGACAGCCCCGAAACCTGAAGGATCTGGAGAAGGTCTGTATGGAGGAGTGGGCCAAAATCCCTTTTGCAGTCTGTGCAAACCTGGTCAAGAACTACAAGTATGATCTCTGTAATTGCAAACAAAGGTTTCTGTACCAAATACTAAGTTCTGCTTTTCTGATCTATCAAATACTTGTCATGCAAAAAAATGCAAATTAATAATAAAAAAATCATGCAATGTGATTTTCTAGATTTTTGTTTTAGATTCCGTCTCTCCCAGTTGAAGTGTACCTATTACGAAAATTACAGACCTCTACATGCTTTGTAAGTAGGAAAACCTGCAAAATCAGCAGTGTATCAAATACTTGTTCTACCCACTGTATATATTTATATAGAATAGCAATGACAGCTTATTCATGGGTACCTTCTAGAAGTGCTGTCGTTGACCTGTCTTCATGAAGTGGAGGGTCGGCCCGTCTCACATGTTTCTGAAGTGGTTGATCATTGTCAGATGAACCGTCAGATGAAGAGCCATCCCAGGACACATACCTCAGTCCTGATATCTTACCACCATCAGACTCACCATCACTCAATTCCATTAGTAACTCTAATGCCATTTTGGCATCCATGAATCTCTGTCGCTTATCCATTGTAAATAGCTGTTAGTAATTAGCTCATATCACACATTAACTGTTAGACCATATATATACATTTATTTTCACGCACTTTATGATAAGACAAATAAGAGACTGCGCTTGTCTATTAAATGATAATGATGCGAAATTAGGCCACAAGGTGGCATTGCAAAACTATTCTCAACTTGATTCAAACACACTGAAATTTAGACGCTACTTTTATTCGTCACTGCAATTGATGTGAAACATACCATTTTAAACACCCTCCTTTACTGACGTTTCTTAAATAGATGTAGCATATATTCCATTGTTACCTGGTCAAAATGCTATACTCACAAACTGAAAACTATTTAGAGACTAAATACTGTTTGTTTTACATTGTATTCCTATAATTGATTAGGCATGTAAGAGTACAAATATTGTAACGGGCGCTTTTGTCTCAATCAAGCAATACAATTTTTATAAAGCCCTTTGTACATCAGCAGATCACACAAAGTGCTTTTAGAAAACACCTGGCCTTAAACCCCACGGAGCAAATGACAGTAATGTTGAATTTCAGTCTCTCTCTTCGGGTTAATGTAAAGTAATTAACCGTTATTTGTCGGTTTTAGGCCATTGTACAGTAAATAAACACATTACGTGTTCTGTTCTAATTGCATTTTTCAAATACTGACATTTTTCAATAAAATCAATCGTTATTTATCTCTGAAAATATTATTGAAGCATTGATGGGTTTAACATGTAGCCTGTTGCCTGTTTAACAAACTAAACATGCTTCACAATATTTTTTCTTGGGTCTACTGTGGCATATTGTACTTTATCAAAGAAATCTAGTGGGATTTAAGAAGTAATCTTATGTTTTATTTTAATACGTTTTTATTGATAAAAACAGATGGATAAATGTAAATGTGACTTTCCCAAGTCAAACATCTCCTTCATGCACTCCACTGGCTTCCAGTTTAAGTCAATTATTTGAGTCAATAGTGCTTACCCCCCATCCCCCCTGGCCAGCGAATACTCATCATCATCATCATAATGCCGTTTACATGTCTTAAAAAAAGTATGAAGCAAGTGATCTTGTTGAAATAATCCATTGTCAAATGTTCGAATGAACGATACAATTGAATGAGTCACTAGAAAAATGACTTTAAAATGTTTTGTTTGATTTGTTCGCAAACTACACATCACAACAAGACAACCAATGCTATATCCAATTACATGCTCTTCATTCGGCCAACTCTGGTCTCTTGGTTGTCCCACCACTACAGGAGTGGAGCTTCTACTTAGTCCAGTCAAACCTCTTCTCCATCCAGGCATTACAATGGTAGAACCATCTTCCCCTTGAGGCAATGAAAGCAAAGTCCCAGCACAATGTTCCAAAACTCCTGAATCCCTTATTAATGATGATCTAAAATAACAGCTCCCAACCTCCAACCACAGTTGACTTCAAGCACAGACTTTGAGTTAAATACACTTACTCAACAGTCCTACAGGACTATTAAAAATAGTTGCAGATTGCTTTGTGGTTAGAGAATCTGACCTGAACCAAAATGTTTCAATTCCTGAAATAGCAAGGTGAAAATGGTGCAAATCCAGTAAATGCTCCTGTAACACACTCCTGATAAATATTTTGCATGTCTTTCGGTGGCGCAGACACCCGCCATCGATGCACAACCAAGTAGAGACTACTATTTTACTCTACGTCAAATTGTATTATCAAATACACACTCTATTGTATTTGTACTGAATTAATTGGATTGAAGCAACAACAAAAGAGCAAACTCCAGATGACATGAACACTATGCTCTGAAAAATGAACACAGCATACACTTCAGGTATACATCGCAACAACTGTAATAACATAACAGAATTATGCCTTCTCACCTTTGCTAATTTGATTCGGAGAGTGTGGAGTTCGGTGGCCTGTGTTTTATTTCACATGAGCCTATCTTTCAAAGCCCTACATTGCCTTCATGGATGTTACAGCGAGTTGGGATTTCACATTCACAGGTGCTTGGGCTTGGCAGCTTGTGAGAACTAAAATGTCATAAGATCATTGTTAAGACTGACAGTGGTGGAAAATCATGATAGCCTGTCACATTCGAATGGGCAGCAGGTAGACCATTCAAAAAACAGGAAATTACTGATATTGGACTGTCCCGGGAAAAACGGGACATTTCGTCACCTTATGGATATGTATTATATTTGTTGGTAACAATGTAATTTGCACAACATTGCTTTACTGGGAATCTGGATGGAGATTCATGAGAGGGAAATTGTAATTTCAAAGTTACATTTGTTTGTGCATGTGTATTCTCAATGCATTCTCAAAATAAGGGCACTAATCTCTATATTGAAATGTTTTGCTGCAACTCAATCTTACCTGGGATTTGGAAAAAAAAGACTTATTCAATATAGGAGGGCAAAATAGTTGGAGTTTTTCTGTAGTAGATAATACAGTGCTTGGCTTTTGTAACTGATTACGCAATTATTTAGAAAGTTGCATGCCATGTTTTGGGAGAGCACAATATTTCACACTGGATTTATTTAAAAGTACAATTGAAGAATAAAAGGCTAACATACTCCATTTTAGTTTGTGTGTGCGTGTTTTGTGTGTGCGTGCATTCGTTTCTGTGTGTGTGTGTGTGTGTGTGTGTGTGTTCAACTCTTCTGCAATACTTGTGGAGAGCAGAGATCCCACCAAGATAGTAAAACAAGGAGATTTTGATACTTAGTTCATCCCCATAATAAAAAAGGCTTAGGTTTTGGGTAAAAGTTGCAGGTTTAATTAGGCCCTGAATGGGCTGAAAGTTGCTTCCTTGCAGTTAGCAGTGTTATTGTCAGACCAGGAGTTTAATCATGCTCATGGATTAGCCCAGGGGTTCTGCAAAGGCCTGCATTTATCAGAACTATCTGAGTTTTGGTGTTGTAACAATGATATTTAGTTGCCTTGCCCAGTGACTTGCAGTGAGAGAGGGTAGGCAAAAATAAATAAACTTATCTGATAGTCTGCTGTACTTCCTATTCGGGGTGAACTCCCTAGCAAATCTATTTCTGTCATTAGATATACATTTTTCAGGTAACTGTACAGTCATCTCATACACCTATACTTTGAGACTGCCCTGGACAATTCTGTATGCAAAAAAATACATTACTACATTGATTTCAGCACATTTCTGTAACACATTGCCGGTATCATCTGCATGAATCATAAAGTAAGCAATTGAATGCACGAGTAGTGGACAAATGCATAAGCAATACATGGCTTCAAAATCTTGTCAGCGTATCTGTCAGCGTTTTCAGTTATACGGAAGGATGAAGCGGACTGCGGAGCTTGTAGGTTTAGGTTCATTTTATATATATATATATATATATATATATATATAGTGAGCTGACATATGCTCTTCTGCGTAGAGACAATAACACACAAAGACAATGGGAGCAGAGGGAACATATATACTGAGGGGAATGACTAATGATGATCAGGTGTGCTAAACGGGACAACAGGTGCAATGAGTTGATGAGATGAGGCGATGGTGTCAGAAGGCCGGTGACGT